>QANW01003611.1:1844671-1912650 GCA_003254865.1 Dryas drummondii
CTCTCTCTCTCTCTCTCTCTCTCTCTCTCTCTCTCTCTCTCTCTCTCTCTCTCTCCATCTACCATGGAAAATATTAATAGCTGCACAGACATAGAGCGTGAGAATTTAGGAAGCAAATTCCATACCCCCCATCAACAATCTCATCAAAACATAAGAGTATGAGATCCAGATTCTCTAGTGCTTCTCTTTTGTCGACATTGTTCCTACAAGAAGGAGATGTAAGAATATATATCAAAGGTCTGAAAAAAGATAATCATCAGAAAGGAAAAGAAATAAAGGCAAATGTTATGACCAAGACTACCTCAAGAGAAGGGCAACTGCATCAAAGAACCCCTGAAGTACTGTGGATAAAATGAGTTCATTTTCATCATCGCCTCCAGTCACAAAGAAGTGAAGGTCCTGCAGGAACTTATATATAACAATGTTGCTCTCGAACATCATTATCTCTGCTGCAGATGATAAAATAGAAAAGTATGAGCACAGAAACTCTGGTGATATAACATGACTTTTGTGTAGCACATGGATGAAAATTATCCACTGGACAGGCTCTATATTTATTTCAATTATATTTATGCTGCATACCTTCTACGCGAGCATTTGTCTTCAGAGTCTTGGTGAACACAGATTTTTCAAAAGCTAACTTTGCACTGTTTGTTGGCCAATCATCTGAGTAATACTTGACGGCCACACGCTTCCCTTCAGAGTCTAGAAGAAGAATGTTCTTTACAGATGGGCATGAATCCTAGACGAAATAAAAAAGTGTATTAATAGAATACTACATCTACACACTTCTGGTGTAAAGATTACTCCAATTCTTTGGGGATTAGCCTTATGGATCAATGTAGTATCCATCATAAGTTCTCTTCACATCACATCAAGCTTCTATTGATCAAGATGAATATCCTTAGCTGAGAACAACTTGCAAATTGGGATCCATAACCTGTTTGTTATGCAGTTCAAATTCATGCATAAAAGTGCAACTTTTCATTTTATTCCAAAACTCTATAGGGTCTAACCAAAGTGCTAACAGATCCTCAGGTGATTCTTGCCATTCAAGTACCACCATAATCTATAACAACATCATTTTATCCTTAATTAACCACACTATTCACAAACCCAATTTCAAAGTATTTTCTACCAGGTGCCCAGTTCATTCTAAGTCAGTTAAAACCACAAATCAGCAAAATTTTCACATTCTATAAATTAAAGAAACCTTTGTTGAGCTTGTCTCAAGTATCAAGCTTGTCCAAAGATCTAAAAATGGGAAACACACGGAGAAAAAAAAGAGTCCAAATTTGATGTGATATCGAGAAACAAATAGAACGCGTATATGCTCACAAACTGTTTGGTTCCTGAGAAAATGTAAAAGAAAAAGATCTCACCCAATGCTCCATTCGGATGTAATCTCCAAATTAACACAAAACAGTTCCCAATTAATTGTTCCAAACAAACCGACAAGCACAGAGAAAATTAGATTTAATTTCATCTCATTCCAGACATTTTCTCAGAATTTTACGGATCTTGTATCACAATTACTCTGAGACCCAGAAATGGTCTTATCGAAAATTGGAATCAGAGAAAGCCCAGATTTCAGGGAGAGAGAGAGAGAGAGACTTACACGATAGCCGAAGAGGCTGCCCATTTTGACGTAATGTGAAAAACAGAGAGAGCTTTAGCTTATTACAGTTAACAGAGTTTGTGTATAATGTTTGGTGGTTGCTACTTTTTCTTCAGAGCGACGGAGGAAGATGGGTAATTTCGTCATTTTGATTAACTTTAGGAGGCCAAACGCCACGTCGTTTAGCAAACACATCTACTTTAGGCTTTAGCTTGTCTTTTTGTTTTTTATTTTTATTTTTTATGAATGAATGTGAAGCTGAGGTGCAGGGAACTGGAAGTGAGAAAATAGGAAATGTGGGTTTCAGCCGTAACACAGTTGCATATCATTTTAATGAGGCAAAGTTTAACACTGAATAAGTACAATCACCTACAAATTATCTGTATAAGGAAGTTGATTGTGTTACTGATTTTAAGTTGTATTCATGACCTCATTGAAGCATTGCAACTATTTATATTTCACACTAATGTGTAACTCAAGTTTCAAGTTTAAGGACTTTGTTTGGGTAAATAACAATCACCCCAAATCAGTTTCAAGGACTTTCTAGTACTATAAAAATTTGCCTACGAAAGGCAGGCACCAACCCATTAGGAAAGTCTTGTAAAGGATGCATGGTATAGTTGCCCAATTGAAAATGAGGGTATAAGTTATTATAAATGCTGTTAAAACAAACAAAATAAAAATTCAAACATATATAATTTAGTTAAGAAGTTAATTGGAAATTTGAATTTTGTACAATGGGGGGAATGATCAATTGAATACATAATGCTCAGAGAGAAACAGGAGCCAAAGTATGTTAGAATGCCTATGGGATTTTTCATGGGCTGAAAAATGTCGGGCCACACTTGCATTTCCAACCCTCAGGCTCATAATTTGCATATTGAACCCCTAAAGGGGTGTGCTTTTTGGTGGTGGGAACTTGAATGGCTTCACATGGAGTGCATCCATAGCACTTGTGCTCACAGCTGGGAGGGCTTGACCCTATTTTGCTAGCCCCTCTGTAGTTTGCTATTTCATTCATCTTTGCCTCTCCATTCCAGCTTTTTGAACCCTTAAAAGACAAAACAAATTCAATAACATTGCAATAAGAGAATACACACACACACAGGGAGAGAAAGATACCTCTTCTAAGGTAACTTGTAAAGACTCTGGGTTCTGGCTTGGGTCTGTTCAAGCATTAATGCAAGTTAGCAGAGAAACTCGGGAGCTTACCCAGAATGTATGAGAGAAAAAGCAAAAAGGCTAAATTAGGAAGAAAAATGGTTTTTAAGGAAAAGGGTGTTTGATCAATACAGAGTAACAGAGATAAGAAGAAGAAAAGGTGTTTGTAATGTAATGAAATGCCAAAAAGGAACTTTCACTGAGAATGGCTGTGAAAAGCTGAATCCAGTAGTCCAGTTTCTTAGGACCCTGATGCCAAAACAGTTTGTATTTCTTTTCAATCCCTCCAAAAGAAGGGGAAAGAGAGAAAAATTATGGTGATTAGTATAAGGTATTATTAAAAATGTGTTCTCTAAACTGCATAAAGTTGGTCTACTAGTATAGGAAATACATATATATATTATATATGAGGGGAATGTCAAAACAAAAATATGCATATGCCAAATGCATGTCAAGAAAATTCAAAATGAAGCTTTCTACCTAAACAAGATGCAAGAGAAATCATTCTATAGAGGAAACAAACAAAAAGTATCAGTCCTAAACCAACTAGGTTGATCATTGCTATAAAAAAAGGCTTAAAAGCTCACTTTTATGCTCATGATTGAAAAGGGCATCTTAATTTCTAAAGGGAAGACAAGTAAGTAACCTGCTTGATGACCACCAAGACCATCATTTGGAGGAAAAGGCCTGCTTGTTACAGAAACCCAACACAGGATTTGCAGAGCTATTACAAGACAATAACTTCCTTTCATTGCTTCAAAGCTAAAATGATTATGGTGGTAATGATGGCTATTAGATGGGAAGAGGGAGATAGAGAGATTGAATCACTAACAGCACAGGATGTCATGCATGATTGCTGAGATATATAAGAAGGTGAAAAATCCTATTCCCAAAAAAGCTAGTTAGAACCTCTAAATTTCTTGGTTTTCTCTACAGTCTATATTGCACTGGTGGATAGAGTTTGCATTTTGCATCACAAGCAAGTGATTCTGGGCTTTCTTGTCAAATAACACAAACAAGTTTCCAGCTCATTTGACAACTCACTTCAAGAGCCTTTTGGCTAAGGAAGATGCTGATGCTCTGTTGTATCTTCCTATGAGTAATCTGTTTTCTCTGCCTCTCCACCTCTGATCTTTGATTTCTTACTCTTTTACACAATCTCTCTCTCTCTCTCTCTCTCTCTCTCTCTCTCTCTCAAATCAATCCACCAGAGTTCTAGTAAATGAGCTGGTCCCTAAGCTCAAAATAACAGCTCCCCGTCTTGGGTCTGAAAATTTGGTAGACCTTTTTAGCTCCCTAGCTTGCAGAGCTATTTTTCCACCCTCTTTTTTCTCTAATATGTCCACTCATTTAAAAAGGAAAATCCCAAAATGTAATCCAGGCTCCAGTGTCAGTGGCAGAAGCCATTGTATAAAGGTGGAAGAAACTAGAAAGCAACCAATGTCTGAGACTTTCAGCACCTCAGAAAAATTTAATGAGTTAGTTAAATGGATTAAAAATTAGGTACTTGGGTCAACTTTTTTACAGGTTGGTAGGTGGGAAACATACAGGTTAGTATACCCCCATCCATTCTGGACCCCCCATCTGGACCTTCACCAGATTGGACATTTAAGATTTTGGGTGGCTTTGGTTTCCTTCAAGGCACCTCCAGATGATCACATCAAGTAGCAGTATATTCTGCCACCACACACTAATCAAGATTATCTTTTGTTTTGTTTAGCTTTTTACTCTTTAACTCTCTCCTTTTTTACAATGCATGCAATGTAACAAATTAACAATGTGCAGTGGATAAGCTATTTAATAGAACTAAACTTGTTTAGTAAATTATTAATTTCTTGAGGTTTGCGCTGTGAAAGTAAGTCTGATAAGCAAGCTTGATTGCACCATTCAGTGCAGTCTCACCCTCTCTAGTTGGTTTCTTTAGGAAGTAGTAGGCACTGCTGAGCCGTAATAACTTAATTTGGGTGTGGATTTGTTGCAAATATTTTGCCTAAAATGGGATAATTTAGTCAGGTTAGGGACGTCATAAACAGATAATAGCCGAACATCTGTGATGGACATAAAAAGGAAGACTGGTAGGCACAGCTCAGACCAACTTCGAAAGCACCCATACATGCATACATATATATACATATCATGTACAATGTTGCCTAGAAATTTCCCCTTGTTAGTTGTATGCCTTGTATGAGACTTGTTGGAGTATTCAATGTGCTGAGTGTACCCAGTAAGGCTATATTTCTTGATTCTCTTCCACCTGAAACTACAGAGTACAGAGAGGTGGAAGAAGGTATCGGCTCATTTATTGTACTTTCAAAAGAACTTACACCAGCTGGAGCACACCATGATAAACCCCCCACTAAAACTACAGGTCATGCATTTATTTTTTAGTATGAAGAAAGGTCATATGACTCATATCATATGATATATGGTCATTCCAAACCTCCCCATTGAACACCACTTTGCTCAGCAAAACTCAATGTGGTGATTCTATCTTCAAAAGAAAAATCAAAGTTTAACAAGAACCAATACAAAAACCAAGTCCAAATCTATATCATTCTTAATGTCTCCTCCAATAGGGGTATAGAATGCTTCTATACACAAGGCTTAGACTGTCCCAACTCCCAAGTCTCTAGACAGGAGCCAAAACTTCCCTGGTGAAGTATATGAACAAATTTCAGATAAAGATTCATAGGAGAGAATATTTAAGTACAATTTGGTCTGTTAGTTTAAATGTTAATAATGAGATTACAGTTCAAAATTTACTGCTCAATAGATCTTATGTAGTGGATCATATTTGTAAAAATGTATTAAAAATAATCACTGTAATATATGATTTATCCAGATATCATAAATGATAAAAAGTTTATTAGAAATTTACGAGAAAAATGAGTATATATCAACTGTTAAATTTATCAAACAGATTCTTTGTATATTAAAAATCCTAAAGTAAAGCAAACCCTGATCAACCCACAATTGATAGTTCACCACACCTGACATGACACCTGACGGTTTATGCATCCAGAAACCCTGTATAAACCAGGGCAACCCACCTGTGGTTTCCTGTGTAAAACCAAGATCACTCAATGTTTTAACCTTTCAACATTATCATTCATGAGTCCATCGAGTTTGAATCTGATTTGGTTCAAGTAATTCTGTAATTGTTGAGTAAGTTAATCTCAACTATATTGAACAGGAAACTGCATGAAGCAGTTATATTCAAGATCAGAGTAGTGAAATCAACTCATGTATGAGAAAGCAAAACAAGGCTGCCACACAAGCCCACAACACCCTTCTCCTTCTCCAACATACAAGAAATGCCAAAATGGGTATCAGCATCTAACAATATAACATCTAGCCACTGCAACCTAAAGCACGCTGTGATGGAACTAGAATGGTCATGTTACTATTAAGGTTCTACATTTGGGGGTGTTTATGACTAGCCTCAAGAAATAAAATCAAAATTTAAATGTCAGTAAACATTATAATCAAAGAACAAGTAACATGATATGATGATAATTATTTTTGCGGTATCATACAACATTTTCCATAAAAGGGTCCCTCCAAACAACAATCATGCTCCATCACATGTGAATAGTTAGACTAAAACAAACATACAATGATACAAATCAAAGAAATTACACAAACATTGACAGTACAATATTGGCTTCTCCCATTTACTCCTACTGAGAGCTATATTTGTGAGGCATGCTTACAACTGAGGCTCAACCAACCTCTCACTTAGAAGATGAGTCATGAGAATCATGACTATCAGATTTTTTCTTAGGAAGAATGGCTTCAACAATGGCTTCGACTTCTTCCTTCACCCGTTCAAACACATTTGGGCCTTTGACTTCTTCTGCTGGGGTGTTCTCATCTATGTCATCACTCTTTCCATGCGTTTCATGGTCATGTTTTGGTAATTCCTCACTGTGATGTCCCGGTGATTTCTCTGCCATAAACGTAAAAATAAATCGATATAATTTAAAGGCTATCCTTTAATCACCAAAAAAGAAAAAAAGCCATACTTAACTAATAGAAATATCATTTGTAATTTTGTACATGGTCTTTACTAAATAGAATACTCCCTACACCATAAAAATATCATTTTTTAATTAAACCCATCACCAAGATTAAATTTTTTCTTCAGAAGATCAATGGATTCATCAATGGAAGATCTTCACAATATCAAGCAAAAGAAACCCAGAAACTCAGAAAGCAAAATAAAAAAATATATATAAATACAACAAATTAAAAGTGCACAGGATAAATATTGGGGTTTCTGTAAATAAAAAGAAATGAAACTAAGCTGTAGGACTTAAAAGTACCTGAGACTGAGAGAGTGTTTTTGGGCTCTGGTTTTGGTTCCGCCATCGGAGTTTCTCTGAGAAATTTTGTTGGTCTTGATAGCTAAAGACAGTTTGGTTTCTCTGTTCCAGCACATCCTGACCGTTGATATTTTGGGACCCACAAGTACGGCCATGTCATGATTTTTGGCGGTTGTGATTTGCTGCTGCACAAAGAACTTGTACCAGCGCATTCTAATGTGAACTAATTTGTGGTTGGGTTTGGAGCTCCACGAGGCTTTGAAGTTTGAACTGGATCAGTGTGGGCCCAGTAATGCCTTACAGAGTCCAATGAGACTGAAGGCCCAAGATATGCTTCCTAAATATCATCGCATCCTCATTCAACACAGTTTACGATGAAACAATAACACACTTTTTTTTTGGCTTCATAGCCATCAAATTGTCCCAAATTAAAAATTTGGTTAATTAAGCCATCAAATTTGTAAAAATATGGATCAATTTTTAAAAATTTCATTCAAATGTTTGTCCAAAAGATTACGTAAAGGAAAAATAAACAGTTCATGGCTTCATGCCCAAAGTGTCGGAAGAGGTTTGACATTAACAATATTTGTCTCATTTTTAAAAACCTTCAAAAGGAAACAAAATTGGGTGAGAAAGACCCACAAGACATATGTAAGCTTTGGGCATAAATTGTCAATTTTACCCTCACTCAAAGGGCACGTAACATCAGTGGCAAAAAAAAAAAGGGCAAGTAACATCTTTTAGATCCTATTCGTGTATACGGTAACACGCTTCGTATTAGATTTCATGCGAATCACACGTAGATTTCTATCTTTTATAATATAATTTAGGGAGACTTAGACTCCAATTCATTTTATGAATCTTTCTTTTACTAAGACCGATATTGATTTAGAGTTTTTAATCAAGTCTTTTTATTTTTCTTCTTTAACGGCTTTATATTAGGTTTTAACTCCAGAATTTTGGGCTTTACTCAAAATCCTGAAGTTAAAATCTAACATACAGTCTCTACAAATCTCACTCTACATTCTAGAAGGGGAAATACCCTTCAAATCGAGAGAGGACTTTATAATGAATTAAAAGAATTTTCTTATAAATTAAAAGGACTTTGTTATGAATTAAAAAAAAATTCTTATAAATTGAAAGACTTTATTATAAATTAAAAATGATTTTCTTATAAATTTTAAAACTTAATTATCTCTTTTTTTTTTTTTTTTTTTTTTGCCCAACGTAATATAATCTATCTCTATTCATGTCACTTTAGCTATGACCAAGACAACCAAAGACTAGTCAACAAATGGATAATTGCGATATCATTGCCATGTTTGTTATAGGGAAGCAACCTGCAAGAGGGCAGTTGCAAAACGTGTGGGAAACGTTGTCAAGTCCATCTTTTATAATCTTAATGAATTACCTTTCAGCGACATAGAAATTTACTGAACCTGATGTTGTTAGGGTCCAAGGAAACATATATGGTGAAGACATGTTTGTTAAATAAGTTATAATGAAGACATATATGGCTATGCCTAGGTTTTTCAGTAGTACGATGTTTCTGTGTTTAAGCTGCTTTGCCTGCCTACAAAGCAATTTGATGTGAAGTAATAACCTTGTTCATAAGCATGGTTGCATTTCTTTGAGTTTTTGGTCCTTTGTACGGAGAATTCCACCATAAAGATGTAACATATGCATATGACAAATGCATTTTTATTTCTTGAATTTTGATAGATTCACTTTTGACTGCTAGGATATAGATTTCGCCACCTTTGAATATTTTTGTATGTCGTAGACAAACACTCGCTTTCTATATCGTTTCTTGTTGTTTTCTTGGACTTTGCCTTAACAAAATCCTCTCAGTACTCTTTCTCTGCTTCTTGGAAAATTTCATAGCATATGTTTGACTGATTGCCTCTCTCTCTCTCTCTCTCTCTCTCTCTCTCTCTCTCTCTCTCTCTCTCTCTCTCTCTCTCTCTCTCTCTCACACACACACACACACGCACGCACAAAGAGCACACATAACATTTTCATAACATTTCTTTCTAAAGAAAGTGAATGCACATGGTAAATGCCTTACTGAAATACTAATTGCTAAGTGTCTGAAGTCTGAACACTCTATTTATAAATACAACCTTTGAATACTTCAAATTCAAACCCTTCATAGTGTTGTTCACTCACGCCAATTTTCTTTCGCCATTCAAGCAACCCCGTGTGATGGGACACAATTTCAAACTTCATTTTCATTGCCCTTCAGAGGATTGCGCAGTATTTAAAGGGGGGTAGTGGTCTGATTTTACTTACAACTAAACCAAGATATTGCTTTAGAGAGGGAGACACTTGTATTCAGATTCAGGTGAGCAACCTTCATATCCAAATATATCTAATTGTTTGTGTCTCTAAATGGTTTTCAGAAAAGTTGGCTCCCTTTGTGGCTGTTCTGGTGTTTGGTTAAGATACTAATTTTGATAACTTCTTTATATGCTTCAAGTTATTACCCAAGTTTAAATGTGTCATGAATATTTGATCATGGTCAAGTGAAGATGATGGGTTATCTAGTTTAGGTTCAAAACCATTCATATATATGAATAGAATTTATAGCATTCTCAATCTGGTAATAAGCATGCATGTCTCTCTTTGAGAGAGTAGAGTGCCATCAAGGTGAGTTAGTATCTTCAAGAAACTAATTAAGTTTTTCTTTGTGGAAATTCATAACCTTGAATTCAAATTTTCTTATGATCCGAACTCAGAATACCATTTTGCATGATTTGAGAAACTATGGATATCCGTTTTCTGAGGCACATGGTTTTTCGTTTAACAGAAATTATAGAAATGGTCATACTGACATCCATCAAATTTGAGTCCAAGAGAAAGGCAACATCTAGAACAATTAGCTTTGAGAAAACTGAATTTAGCAACACCAATAAATCTGAAGGGATAGATGAAATCATTATCGAACCATCCATAAGCAGCAAGAAAAGCAAAGTAGGAGAGCTAAAGCTCAGGACGAATGTTTCATTCAAGAATACAGAGGGAAACACTGATAATTTCATTGAGAAGTTCAATCCAACAATATCTTTGGCCAAGCCAGAAGATTGGTTTTCCCTGCGGTCCCCAAGTGAGCTTGAAGCAGCTGCAATCAAGCTACAGAAAGTCTACAAGAGTTACCGGACTAGACGAAACCTTGCAGATTGTGTCGTTGTTGTTGAGGAGCTATGGTTTGTTGGATTATCATTTCCTACTCTGCTGCACATAGTCGAATTAGTACTTTGAATAGAACAGTCATGCTTATTTTCTTCTTCTAATTGTTGTAGGCGGAAGGCATTAGACTTTGCTGTTCTTAGGCGGAGCTCTGTGTCATTCTTTGACTCTGTTAAATCAGAAACTGCAGTTTCAAGATGGGCAAGAGCCAGGACTAGAGCTGCCAAGGTGATTTTTCTATGCAATGCAGTTAAAGTTACTTGCTTTGCAATATATTGAAGATAATAAAATATCATTCATTTCAACATTTGGACCCAATTCAGACTTTTTAAGGCAGAAAGTCTATGTGCTTCATTGCTTTGTATTTTGACCAAGACCAAAATGGATAACTAACCAATTCAAAATTTATAAAATCTTGTAAGAACTGCTATTTTGTACACATGGAGTGGTGATAAAAAGTAGAATATGCTTGATTGATGTAGGTTGGGAAGGGTTTGTGCAAGGATGAGAAGGCTCAGAAACTAGCTCGAAGGCATTGGCTTGAGGCTGTAAGCTCAAACTAATTAGAATATTCTTACTTTGTACTTTTAACTCATAATTAACAGGGTTAACTCTAAGTGGGCAAAAAAAAAAAAAAAAACAGGGTTAACTCTAGTGTCAAATGAATTTTGAGTCAGGTTGATAATATAAACTACTCTATCTGGCATGGATTTGCATTGACATGTCAATACAAACATTTGGGAATCTCAGAACCTACCAAACCACATGACTAGCATTAGCATGTATAGACTATTTTCTTTGTATCTCAATGAGTGGGAGCTATCATATATGGATAAATCAAGCTTACCTTCTTCTTGTGCTGTTCAGATTGATCCACGCCATCGTTATGGACACAATCTGCACTTTTATTATGATGTCTGGTTTAGTAGTGGGAGCTCTCAACCTTTCTTCTACTGGTGGAATTCCTAAAGAAGCCAATTTTCCTGCTTTTAGAAATTAATATTTCAGCTTTTTTAATTTTGTAATCTTTTGATTCTCCATCCAAAATGAAGGTTGGATGTTGGAGATGGTAAGGAAGTAAATCTTGAGAAGTGCCCAAGAATTGATCTGCAGCATCAATGCATCAAATACCTTGGACCAGTAAGTATCAATATACTTTATTACTTTTCCCAGATACTGAAAAAATATATATACAATGATCAATTTATAAGGTATCTATGGAATTTTCATCTATATTTAAGTTTTTTTTAATCAGGATTAGATATATTTTAGTATGAATATGTAGGGGTTGGATCATTGGATGTGTGGTTAATGATGTTTGGTTAATCTGTATGTATTTGCTGTTACAGAAAGAGAGGGAAGCTTATGAAGTGATAGTGGAGAGTGGGAAGTTTGTGTACAGACAAAGTGGGAAGCTTGTGAATACTACTCCTGAGGGTTCCAAATGGATCTTTGTGCTCAGCACATCAAGGAATATGTATGTTGGGGAAAAGAAGAAAGGCCTTTTCCAGCACTCTACTTTTCTAGCTGGAGGTGCCACCATTGCAGCTGGCAGATTGGCTGCTTCTAATGGGGTTCTTGAGGTGATGTCATGTGTTGCATTTTCTTACACACACACACACACACACTCACACACAAAATACAAAATTTCATTAACTTCCTCCCATAATTTTGAATATGAATTTCAATTTTATGTTCAAACTGTACAGGCTGTGTGGCCCTACAGTGGTCATTATTGCCCGACAGAAGAGAATTTTATGGAATTCATTGGCTTCTTGGAGGAGCATCAGGTGGACTTGACAGATGTTAAAGTAAATTATTCTTAAGCCTTCATAAACTTGGTGCTTATGGAGCATTAATTTCATCTGATTCTGATTAAGCCTATCTATATGTTCCTAATTGTTGTCTGCAGAAATATCCTATAGATGATGATGTTCCACCTTCATATGCTACCAAGAAAGAGGAGAAGTCAGATTCTATAAGAAGCACTCTTGAAGATATCCCAGCGGCTAACATTGATGTTGCAAGTGTATATTCACATATTTTACATGTATAATTAACCTAGAAATAGGTTAGGTCCAAGTTTAATTTTTATCTCACATGTATATGCATGTCACATATTAATTTCACTTTTAAATATAATTAACTTAGTACACAAGTTAGGTCTAGATTCTTACTACTGCACTTGTACTATCTCTAACAACTGCTTGTAGTAGAGCTCTTCCCTAAGCTTAAAGCCTACAAATAGGCTTTCTCTTGTACATTATTATTCACTTCAATATACATAGTTATTCGTTTGATAACCATTGTTTAAGCTCTGTTGGCCCCAACCCTTATTTGTAGAACTCACCTACTTGCAAGCTTTCCAAATAACGCCATATTGTGCAGATGCCGGTTGATGAATCCAACCATTAGATACTTTCATGTTTCTATCTTTAGTTAAGGCCTGAGAAGGACATGAGTTCAATCACTTTTCTCACTCTATAGTCTATATAAGGGAAACTCACATGCTATATATAGATGCGACCTACTTTGCCAAAATGTTATAGAACTGACTCTGGCATCATAAATTATTTGGTCGGTACCACACTGATCGATGTTCCTAAACTCCAATAATCTTCTCTTTAATCTTTGCTTTTACAAGAGATTTCATTATAATTGCGTGATCACTTATCATCACACCTTTGATCATTTTTTTTTTTGAGCAGTCACACCTTTGATCATTGACTGCACTTCTAACTCAGCTATCAAAATTTTGCTACCAATAAATTCAAATGAACTATTAGAAGAAATATATAGGTTCAATTACAAATACACCCACCAATTCTAAAGGGTATTTCAAATTAGTCCATGAATAAAAAAATATTTCATATTAATACACTAACTAATAGAAATTTACAAAATAACACATCCGTTACAAATCTCATTAATAAGTACTTTAAATGCCAGTGTAAACAGTGCTGACATGTATTTTTTGAATGATGTGGACACCTAATTTAAACCTCATGGATTAATGATGTTATAATTAATTGTATTTTTAGAGGTTTAAAAGTTTTGTTAGTTTTTATTTTTATTCTTTTAATCAATATGACATTATTAATCCATGTTAAGCAAATTTAGTGTCAACATCATTTAACTAATTTACATCATTGTTGTCCAAAGTGGCATTTAACTATCTTCTTTTACGGAATTCATAATAGATGTGCTTTTTTGTAGCTTTCTATTAGTTAGTGGATCAATCTAAAACATTTTTTTATTTATAGACCAATATGAAATACTACCTATAGTTAGTGAGTTAGTGAGTGCATTTTGTAATTTAGCCATATATATATGGAGGGCCCTTCCAATAAGGGATCCCTCATTAAGTGTTAAATAAGGGATCACCTTGTGAGGTCCACACGGGTCGTTTTGTGTTAATCCGAACCGTTCATTTTTTACATCTCCATTGATAGATCATCTCTGCAAAAAATCAGCAAAATCGAAAATCGTTTACCCGTTCGTTTAAGCGGTCAAAGTTTAAAACAAATTGACGAACAACAAATTCCTCTATAAACACCTAAACTTTGACCGCCTAATCGTACAGGTAAACGATTTCCGATTTGGCTGATTTTTTGCATGAATGATCTACCAATAGAGATGTAAAAAATGAACGATTCGGATTAACACAAAACGACATGTGTGGGCCCCACAAAGTGATCCCTCATTTAACACTAAATGAGGGATCCCTTAATAGAAGGGCCCTTTATATATATGTATTCTTAATTTGGTAGATTTAGAAGTAATGAAATACTAAATAAATAAATAACACAGCTAGTAGGCAATTTAAAATAAAGACTTTACACAGTATGTCATTCTCTTACAACAAGGATCACGTGATTAGCTAAACATCAAACGCAACATAAGATATATGAATATGTAATTTTATTTCTTGGGCCAATGATCTTTTTTTTTTTTTTTTTTCATGGGGCCAAGTGGCCAACCGGCCAAGGAATATTTAATAAGTTGATATGACCCACAAAATCTGAGTAAAGCCGAACCGGTCGTGACTCGTGAGTCAATACTCCCCAATTTTCTTGTTCTCCAATGCTTTCTTGGATCCTTTCACACTCTTGACAAGTATGTCAATGTTATGTTTGACCAATTGGCCCATTCTCTCTCTCTCCCTCTCAAGTCCCAACACACGTTAAACCTTTCGTCACATTTTGTTCCAAATAACGTAACCATACAAATACATATATGTGAACTTGAACACTTCAAGTTCAAGAATCAAACCCCTCGTGGGGTTGTCAAAATCACGCCAGTTTTCCCTTTTTTCATTCAAAACACCCCCTATGATGAGCAAAATTTCAAACCTCCTCTATTTTCTGCAATCTTTGTCCAATACGTATAGGAAGGTACCAACTACCAAGGTTCAACAAACTTCATTTTCATTGTCCTTCAGAGGATTGTGTAGTATATATATAAAGGAGGGACGTGCTCTGATTTAGAAGTACCAAACCAAGTTGTTGGAGACACTTGTATTTTACATTCAGGTGAGCAACATTCATCTAAATGGTTTTCATAGAAGTTGGCTCTTCTGTTGTTTGGTTAAGATACTAAGTTTTGTCTTGAATTTGATCATGGTCAAGTGAAAATGTGGCTTATTTTTGTAAAAGGAGATCTAAAAATGATGGGTTATCTAGTTTAGTTGCAAACCTCATCATAGGAATAAACATGTCTCTCTTTGTGACAGTAGAGTACCATCAAGGTGGTTTTTCTTATCTTTAATATTCAGTGTGAGTTTGTATCCATGGAGAAACTATAAGTCTCTTTGTGGAAATTCATTACTTTGAATTCAGATTTTCTTATGATCCAAACTGAGAATTTTATTTTGCATGATTTTGAGAAACTCTAAAAGTAGATTTTTTCATAATTTTCATTGTATACCTACCTGCATTTTCTTCCTTGGAGTACTGAAGATTTCAAAGAGGTTCAACAAATTATCTTGTTGAGCAGGTGCATTTGTCAGTAGTCAAATATTGATGTATTACTGCTTAAAAATAATAGGAATATCTGTTTTCTGAGGCACATGCTTTTTGGTTTGACAGAAATTATAGAAATGGTCACACTGGCATCCATCAGTTTTGAGTCCAAGCAAGAGAAGGCAACATTTAGAACAGTTAGCTTCAAGAAAACTGACTTGAGCAGCACCAATAAATCTGATGGGCTAGATAAAATGATTTTTGAGGAATCTATAAGCTGCAAGAAAAGGAAAGCAGGAGAGCTAAAGCTTGGGACAAATGCTTCATTCAAGAGTATAGAGGGAAAAGTTGATAATTTCATCGAGAGGTCCAATCCTACAATTTCTTTACCCAAGGCAGAAGATTGGCTTTGTTCACAGAAGCGAAGTGAGCTTGATGTAGCTGCAATCAAGCTGCAGAAATTTTACAAGAGTTACCGGACTAGACGAAACCTTGCAGATTGCGCTGTTGTTGTTGAGGAGCTATGGTTTGTTCTACTATTGTTTCTTAATCTGCTGCATATAGTTGTAGTCGTACAGTCACGCTTATTCTCTTCTTTTCATTGTTGTAGGTGGAAGGCATTAGACTTTGCTGCTCTTAGGCGGAGCTCTGTGTCATTCTTTGACTCTGATAAATCAGAAACTGCTGTTTCAAGATGGGCACGGGCTAGGACTAGAGCTGCCAAGGTGATCTTTCTTTACCTTGCAGTGAAAGTTACTTAGCTTTAAAAATTCTTTAACATCATTCATTTCAACATTTGGACTCAATTCAGTCTTCTTTAAAATATTTTTTAATCCATTTTCTTCTTTGTTTTGTATTTTGACCATGACCAAAATGAATGACTCAATCAAAGTTTATAAATTCTTGCAAGAACTACTATTTTCTAGACATTAAGTGTTGATTATCTATCATATGGTTGATTGTAGGTTGGGAAGGGTTTGTCCAAAGATGAGAAGGCTCAGAAATTGGCTCTAAGACATTGGCTTGAGGCTGTAAGCTCACATTAACCATATTCTTACTTCATATTTGGTTCATTATTCTGTTTATCATGGTCAAATCAAGTGTCTACCGAATTTTTGAGTCAGGTTTATAATATACTCTATACTCTATCTGGCATGTACTTATATAAACATGTCAATACAATATTTCAAAATCCCACAATGAGCTTGGAACTATGACATACGGATAAAGCATGCTTACCTTCTCCTTGTGATGTACAGATTGATCCACGCCATCGTTATGGACACAATCTGCACTTGTATTATAATGTCTGGTTTAGCAGTGGGAGCTCTCAACCTTTCTTCTACTGGTAGAATTCCTTCAGAACCCAACTTCTCTGTTTAAGAAATGTTAGGGCTTCTTTTATAATCTTCTGATTTTGCATCTGAAATGAAGGTTGGATGTTGGAGATGGCAAAGAAGAAAATCTTGAGAAGTGTCCAAGAACTGATCTTCAGCGTCAGTGCATCAAATACCTTGGACCAGTAAGTATCAATGTATTCCATTACTTTTAGTTTTCCCAGATACTAAAAATATACATTCACAAAGTAAAAAAGGAATATACATTTTAAGTTCAAGTTTCAATATATTTTAGTATGAATATATAGTGGTTTGATGTGTGGTTAAGGATGTCTTTATCTTTACATTGCTCTTACAGAAAGAGAGGGACGCCTATGAAGTGATTGTGGACAGTGGGAAGCTTGTGTACAGACAAAGTGGGAACCTTGTGAATACTGTTGAGGGTTCTAAATGGATCTTTGTCCTCAGCGCATCGAGGAATATGTACGTTGGGGAGAAGAAGAAAGGCCTTTTCCAGCATTCCACTTTTCTAGCTGGTGGTGCCACCATTGCCGCCGGGAGATTGGTTGCCCGTAATGGGGTTCTTGAGGTGTGCTTCTTATTCAGACACAATACATTGTCATATGGACATTACATTTCTTGAGACATATTTTCTCCCCATAAATTTTTTGATTTTCACATTATTCAGGCTGTATGGTGCTATAGTGGCCACTATCGCCCAACAGAAGAGCATTTTATGGAATTCATTAGCTTCTTAGAGGAGCGTCAGGTGGACTTGACAAATGTCAAAGTAATTATACATTCTTAGCCTTGATATTGTCTTGCATAACTGGCCTGAACTTGTTTCTTGTACTGCAAGTAATGAAGCATTTTTTATTTGATTCCCATTATGCCTTTCTATAATTTCGTAATTGTTCTCTGCAGAAATGTCCTATAGATGATGATGTTCCACCTTCACAAGCCACCTTTAAAGAGAGGAAATCAGAGTCTATAAGAAGCAGCATCGAAGATAACCCATCCATGAATATCGATGTGACCAATGAAAACGAGCATGCCATTGACACTGCTATTGCAAATGATCACCATGAAGACAATGTGGAAGCACCAAAATTTGAGTCTGGCAGCCGTTTGTCCTGCAAATGGACTACCGGAGCTGGACCTCGGATCGGATGTGTAAGAGACTACCCGGCACAGCTCCAGTTTCAGGCACTTGAGCAGGTCAATCTATCACCTAGAGTCACACCAGAACACTCTGCTAGCAATGCTCCAGTCCCTTCACCAAGGCCTAGTCCAAAGATCCACCTATCACCTAGGCTTGCATATATGGGGCTTCCTAGCCCAAGAGTACATAATTTAACTGCCAACTCATCACTAGATCTTTCAGCCAATTAACCCCAGGGTGAATTTATTTAAGGGTGTGTTGGACCTAATGATTTAGGACTTGTGGCATTGAGTACAAAGGGGTTTGAAGACACTAACCTGACTAGAATGTCTTTCATTTGGTCTTTTTCTTGACGTTGAATTGATCATGTTATGTAGGCCAGTATTGCCTTTGCCAAATTATTTGATCTCTCCACCATTTTTTGGACCTTTCAGGGGTTGGGACACTTTTTCCTTGTAGGTTCTTTTCATTGTATTCATCATTTAAATAATCATTGGAAGAGATTGTTTTGTAATTATTTAGTCTTTCCATGCAAGTTTTGTTATTGTAATCATAATTCAAATACACCTGTGAATGTGTCCAATCTCTCTCTCTCTCTCTCTCTCTCTCTCTCTCTCTCTCTCTCTCTCTCTCCTCTTCTCCCTCTTTTCTTAGAGTTGACCATTCTTCAAGACCAAAATATTGCACACATATACCAAGTTGATCAACTATGAACATCCCCACTTGGAAAATTTTAGACTTATTTTTCCAACCGTTGACCCTAGAAACCAATATTTTTTTTTGGGCAAATTACACAAAAGTACCTCAACTAACCACCCTATATCACTTGAGTACCCCAATTAAAAAAAGTTGCTCGTAGGTACCTCAATTACTGATTTTGCACATTCAGGTACCTCCGTCAACTTTTCCGTTGGGGAGGCCGTTAAGTGCATACGTGGCATACTGACATAATGCTACGTGGACAAAACAATAATAAAAAATAAAATAAACTTTAAAAAATGAAATAATTATTTTTAAAAAAACTAAAAACAAAATAATTAAATTAAAAAAACAAAAAAATAAAGAAAAAATGCAGCCCATCCCCTCCCTCCGCCTCCCACCCCTCCCTCCGAGACCCGCCCAACCCCANGGCAGAGAGAGGAGCTGTATTTTTTTTGTTTTTTTAATTTAATTATTTTGTTTTTAGTTTTTTTAAATAATTATTTTATTTTTAAAATTTTATTTTATTTTTTATTATTTTTTGTCCACGTGGCATTATGTCAGTGTGCCACGTAGGCACTTAACGGCCTCCCCAACGGAAAAGTTGACGGAGGTACCTGGATGTGCAAAATCAGTAATTGAGGTACCTACGAGCAACTTTTTTTAATTGGGGTACTCAAGTGATATAGGGTGGTTAGTTGAGGTACTTTTGTGTAATTTGCCCTTTTTTTTTTATCACACCCTAAAAACCAAGTTTGATAATCTTGAAATGATAATTCTATAACACTTACCGGCTAGTAATGTAATTATGAATTTATCATGTTTTAAACCATCAAATTTTCATCCCACTATTAATTAGGGGTGGACAAAACCCGATGCAACCCGACCAATCCGACCAACCCAACCAAAATGGGTTGGGTTGGTTCAGTTTCTAACACCCAATTTAGAGAGGTCGGTTTATAACCCGACCAACCCGACCTCCAATGGGTTGGTTAGCGGGTTGACGTTCCAAATAACCGATTAAACCCGACCCAACCCGACCTAAAAATTTTAAAAAATTAAATTAAATATTCATATGTCTAGTTTCTCATCTCACCTTGTTTAGAATGGTCAAAGGCTCAAAGCAATGAGAACTCATTTCACCTTCCCTAGTTTCATGGCCTATGTTCTTTAATATTATAATAAATTAATATTAATCTTTCACATGACTTTATTCTTTAATATATTAATATTAATGTTTCACATATATGGCTTTCTTGTTTTACATGTGACTGTAATTGTTCCACTGTAAAAACAGACATGTATTGAATTGGGTTCATGTGTAGAAAATAGAGACATTAATTTTATAACTTAAAAGGAGTTTCATTCATTTATAATTTGGACCTAAATTTTAATTGTATTTTGAGACATGCCCAAACCGATCAAACCGACCAACCCAACCCGACTTTAATTGGTTTGGTTTGGTTCAGTTGTTTCACCTTCAATGGGTTGGTTTGGTTTGAAAAATCACTAACCCGAAGGCATTGGTTTGGTCTACGGTTTGGGGGCTAAACCGAACCGTGTCCATCCCTACTATTAATAGTGTAAATGTTTAGAAAATTTAAGTAAATGACACATTTTTTATTAAGCGTTAGAACTTTTAAGTATTTAAGCATTCCGCCCTATTAAGTATTTGTTCAAAATTAATTGTGTAAAACATCCCCAACTCAAGTACATCAAAATACACTATTTCTTAAATGGGTCATGCTCATGGAAGATCATCTCCATCAATGTAACATGCTTTCTATAATTGGTCAAGCAAACACCACCTAAGGTGATTTTAAAAGGGCTCCAAAAATGAGGCCCAAGGCCCAGTTCTGATTCTTCTGAACAACATGGTTATTAGGCTTGCCACTAAATTCTTAAACTGGGCCCATATCAGAAGTGCCGTACGTGTAACTTATTACTGGGCCCCCACCTTGTCGCCAAGAGGGATTGGATGTTTTGGACGGACGTCGTCGTTTCAAGGAAGGAGCGGCGGTTAAAAATGTCCATTGCAATTTGTATCCGTTACATGCTTTAATTGACTTTTTCTTTCGAATTTCGAAATTCAAAATTACTAATAAAACCTTGCCACTCTTAATTAATATTATTTTGAAAGCCCCTTAATTAATAAATTCTAAACCCAATCCCAAAAAAACCCAGACTGACACTCTCTGCTTGCTCAGTTTCTATTTCTGGTTTCGAAAAACACTACACTCTCTGCAAACACTGAAAACAAGCATTACCAAAGCATTTTCCACAACACAGAGAGAGAGAGAGCCATTGAAGCTTGATTCAGTTTCATAGTTTTGTTTTGCTCCAATGGGTACTCCAGGAAAATGGTTGAAGTCGCTTGTTAATCTCAAAAAGCCCACCAAAAGTGACCACGTAAGCAACCCAAAACGTTCCTCAACCTCTGTTTTTTTGTTTTCCTATTTTGCTCTGTTTGCTCTGTTTTACTCTGTTTTTCTCTGTTTTTGTTGTATTGGGTTCTTTAAGGAGAAGCTGGGGGACAAGGGCAAGAAGAAGTGGAAGCTGTGGAGGAGTTCATCAGAAGGGTTTGGATCTTCATCTAAAGGTGGCATGAAGAGGGGCCAAGTGGCCGCTTCGGAGCCCTCGGATTCTTCGTTTGCGGTTGATCGTGCATTGGCTGCTGCCATGGCCACTCTGGTCCGAGCTCAACCTAAAGATTTCAAGGCTATCAAGCAAGAGTGGGCAGCTATTCGGATACAAACAGTGTTTCGGGGATTTTTGGTAACTTGTTCTCTCTCCTTTTTCTATTTCCGTTACTATGTATTTAGCTCATATACAAGCTTACTGAATTTAGCTATATGTTGTGTACAGAATTCAGTTCATAATGTCAGAAACCTCATAATCTTTGCACTAGATTATGTCCTCTGTTGCTTACTTTATAAATAGATTAACTCTGAGTGCCAAATACATTTTTTTGATAGTTGGTATTAAAGAAAACCCAAGCAAATTTCTTGGGTTTTTATGGAATCAAATTTAGGTCCTGGATGAGCAGAAATAAGGGTTTGGACACCGTCTAACTTTGATATATTATATATAGCTTCATCTCTATTTCCTCCGGAAAAGTTTTAGCTGTGGATTGCAGATTTAAGTCTTTTTTATTTTTGTCTTCTTTCAAATTTTCTAGTGAATATGTGTACTAATTGTAGGTCCTTGTGTGGTTGATTTGAGCCGGTCCAGTCTCAAAAGAAATCGAAATCTTTTTAAGTGTGAGAGGTGGTTGAGAAGTAAATAATGAATGTCATATTTTCAATTGAGCTGCTTGAACGGATCATATTCAAAGCTAGAATTACTTGGAGGTTAAGTCGATTATGGGTTTGATAGGTTGAGTCATAGCTTCAGAGTGAAACATTATTTGGTTCCCAAGAAAAGCAAAGAAAATAAATATTTTTAAGAAGTTGGTTTTTGATCATCCATCCAATGAATGAGACAACATGAACTTTGAGTTTGAGGTATTCTTTTCAATAAAGCATTTAGCAGGATGTCCATTTTTGTTGCATATCGGCAAATGTTTAATGTTCTCTTATTCCTTTCATTTGCATTTGATAATGGTTAATGTGATAACTGCAGGCAAGGCAGGCATTGAGGGCCTTGAAAGCACTGGTGAGGCTTCAAGCTATATTTCGTGGTCGGCAGGTTAGGAAGCAAGCCGAAGTTACATTGAGGTGCATGCAGGCACTTGTTCGAGTTCAGGCTCGAGTACGAGCTAAGTGTGTGAGGGAGTCTCCAGACGAGCAAGCTTTGGATGAACATCACCAAGCTGATCCCATTAAGCAGGCTGAGGTATATGTATCAAAATTTTCTTGCATTCTACATGGTGATGATGTTATACATATTATCTTGACAATAATATTAGTACCTTCTTATGAGGTTGAGATTAACTCTATATTCAATATTGCATTTACAACAATTTTTCAGCAAGGATGGTGTGATAGTCCTGGAACGGTGAGTGAAGTTAGATCAAAGCTACAAATGAGGCAAAGAGGAAACATAAAGAGGGAGAGAGCAATTGCATACTCCCTCTCTCAACAGGTAATGAAATTTCTTTCTTTCTTTTCGGTAAGAGAGTTCAACAGAAAAACATGGCTTAGTTGAGCATAGTTTTGAGTATGCATGATTATGTTGCTTTTTTCAGAGACCAAGATCAACTGCCAGTCCATATAGAAGGACAAACAAGACAGCAAAGGATGTTAGGCATGATAACGATTCGGGATGGAACTGGTTAGAAGGATGGATGGCGGCGAAGCCATGGGAAAACAGGCTGATGGTCATGGAAGAGATTCAAAGTGTGCCATCAGAAATGACTCCTTACTCTAGGAAGAGTGGAGATGACAGTGTTGGCTTTTATCCATATTCTTCAGAACAGAACTCAGTGAAAGTAAGAAGGAACAATGTCACAACCAGGATCTCTGCTAGACCTCCTCACACAGTTGGTCAAATAACTCGCTCGTCTTCTGCCCCAAGTTCTGATTTTCTACAGGATGAGAGCTCAGCATCGACTTCTTCTACTTCTGCTTCTCCAACTCTAGTGTTTGGCAACACTCCCAAGGTGGAAAGTGTAGAGGAAACTAATATATGGAGACCCAGTTACTTGAACCTCACAGAATCAATTAAGGCCAAGCAGAAAACTTCCAATTGTTTGAATATGTATCAGTTTCATAACAAGTCAATGGCACTTTCTAATGGGGATAGAAAAAGCAGTGGCAGTTTTGATCTTTCAGGTAATTTGTGCAAGGATCTATACCCTCCAACATCATTGGGCAGAGTCGAACGAGTAAGGTATCGATGACAGTAAGGGCTACTAATTAAGAATTGCCTTCATATATCATCAGGCAAATCTGGTGTATTTTTTCCGTTATTTCAACAGCTTGTTGTCTACCATTTCGACTTTCAAATTACACTGAGTTTGCATCAAAGGATTACTGATAGAGAACTAAAAGTCTAAAACAAGTTTCAGGAGAATTAATTGTTTGTGATTATATTGTCAACAAGTACAGATTTTTGGAGTGAGAGTGAACAAAGAATTCAAAAACTATGGGCAACTTCCATGCCTGAGTTGGGTGTGCCCTATGATTGAGTAGTGTTTTCAAGCATCTAAGACTTGTCAAGACTTCAAGACTTATTATATTTATTATTGGTAATCTTGTATTTTAAGGTAATGTATGATTGTTTTCTGAAGTCTGTGAGTGTGCATAGTAAGGGTGGGCACAGTGCGGTTCGGCTCAATTCACCCTGAGAACCATGCACTGCGCCAGAAATGTTCTCTCAGTACTGTGAACCGGATAAAGTAAGGAAAAACCAAACCAAACCAGACCATTGTAGGGACGGTTTGGTTCGGTGCAATATGCACAGTTTTGAGCCCAAAGGTTTGGGCCTAAGCCCAATTATTTTGTTGGTACTCACATTTGGTTTTTAAACTTTTTAGCCACATTATTGGGTTTTTGAATTAACATTCTACCAATTAAATAAATATAAATACAATTTTAAACTTTGCTTCAACTGCTTAATACTTAAAATTTTAAAATAAATACAACCTGCTAAAGTTATAAGTTATAACTATATATAAGATTATATATAACTACTATAGAGTAATGAGTATAGTATACATATAACTATATACTATTATAGTACATACTAATATACCACTATAAATATATATTACTTATATAGTTATATATACCTACTGTAGTATGTATACAACTATATACTAAGTTACTAACTATATAGTTATATACTAAGTTTATATATAACTCTATATACATAAAACATTATTATATATACTATAGACTATAGAGTATATAGAAATAGAATACTAATTTTATTATATAAGATATAACTAAAATTCTATACTAAAAAATTATTATATATAATATTAAACTCATAGGGTTATATAAAATATTTTTTATGGTCTAAAATAAAAATGTATAAAATGTGCATAAAAATATATAATTATATTTTTTAAAAATTATACGGTGCGGTTCGTGTTGGTTCAGGCAAAGTGAACATTAAACCGGAACCGAAACCGTCTATATACGGTTTGGTTCGTTTTCTTTATAGTGTTGACTTTTTTGGTTAACTCGGTGTATTTTCAGTTTTTATTTGGTTGATTTGGTTTGGTGTTTCGGTGCGTCGATTATTATGCCCACCCCTAGTGCATACTCATGATGCATGAAGTACTGAGATGAAAATTAAACTAATTTGAAGAATGTTCTTTAATTTGCACACATCAAGAGTGTTTAATTTATTTATTTTCCAGGATCTTTTTGTGGTAAGAGTATGTACAACGATTTGTTCAGCTCTAGATCAATTGTTTGTGGTCTGAAATGGCTCAAATTGATTGTCACAAGTATTTGGCATGCCACATTTACAAGATGTAGAATGATCGAGTTATATAAAGATCCCTTGAGCACTTCTACTTTTCATACCATATATGAGCAATGAAACCAAATGGGAGCCCTTGTATTTCTATGTGCAATTTTAATGAGTCCTGGTTGGCATGTGTACAGTTTAAGAGAAAAATTTAAGATGCTTGGCAAGGACTCCTTGTGCTTACTGTAGCCTTAGTACCCCACACGCAAAAGACAAATACTGTACATACAAGGGTGTTAATTTCACTGTTTTGTAAATCCCATCAGGATCTTTTATATTGGGGTTTTACTTTTTCAGTTTTCTTTTCTTTTCTCTGTTTTTCTCTAAAAAGACCCTACTTGGCTCTTTAAAGCTCAACCTTTTATAATTGCAGGGATGATTCCTTTTCAATCATGTTTGGAAAAGAATTAAGCTTTACATGAAATTAACTTGTTAACTCCACTTAGGAACATGAACAATTATGTAGATGTGGGTATCGCCATTAAGGCAAAAAAGAAAAGAAAGGCATCCCCATTATCAGTAATTAATGCTAAGCATGCATGATTAAACCATATATATATTCCCTTCACACAAGTATAAAATATGGTCCCACCATTCGCAAATAGCTAGCTAGCCAGCTGCTGAAAGAGTAATGCTACATGAATCACATTATTGTACTACATTGTTTATCAGGTCATTGATAAATGTGAGATTCAATTGATCAATAAATCTCAAAAACTTAAAATATCAGGAAATAAGTCAACAATGTATATCAAATTAACACTATGTCTCACATGCAACTCTATTATGCATGTGGAGAGATATAGGCATATAGATGCAGATAGTATAGGTTCACCCAACAAGAAATAAGTGGAAATAAGTTGGGGATCATGATTGTTGGTTTCAAACCTAGGACCTTTTGGAACCAAAACTTTGATGCCATGTCAGATAACTACTCGACTTCAAATGTTTAAGCTATTAGAAAATGAGTCAACAATGTATATCAAACTAACAAAACTCACTTGTATAGGCGAGTCTCACTTTTATTAGTGATGGGATACACAATGTGGTCCATGTAGTATTACTGATTGCCTGAAGTATTGTGAGCACATGATCATCCCATCTTCAAGAAATGAAAGTAGAGAGGAGAGCTAGATGTAAAAACAACAGTGACATGAACACATAGCGGTTTCAAATTTCAAATAGACCACACAGTGATGAAATGGTTCAAGGGTCAACTTCAGAAGTTTTAGACAGTATCTCCAGTCCGTTAGAGTTTGACTTCTCTCTGGTGCATGGCCTACACATTGCTGAAGATGGTGCAGAGTGATGGGTCCACGAGCTGCTCACGTGGGGGGGCATGCGCTAACAAAGGCAAGAAATCAGGATGCCACCAAAAGCTAGGAAATTTGTTGATGTCATTCGATGAGATTCTCTCTCAGAGTGAATTGGAAAGATAAAAGGGATGGCAAGCTTTCTTCAATTGTGAGTAAATACGTAAACTTTCTTTCATGGGGGGGTTGCCATGAAGAGAAGCAATGCAATGCAGTGTGGGGGCTTATGATATAACATCTCTGTTTTCTTGCATACCCTTTAATTCATTTCTTGTGTGTCATATTCTCTGTGGGGTCTATATTTGTGGTTTTGTTTGTTAATGGAGTGCAGATTACTGAGATAAATATGTGTTGGATATTGATCATTGTGATTGATTCGAGAAGAACTCAAATGTACTTTTTTTTTTGTGACAAAAATGTTTTTGTGGGTTTTGATCACCTTTTATTCCCATCAATTTGAAAGCTTTATTACTGTAATTAAAGTCAATTAATCCGAATTGATTTTGAGCATGTCTTTTGGATTAGATGCAATAATTTGTAAGCTTTTCAACTCCTTTATGCATGTCATGACTCATGAGGAGTACAGCTATGTTAGATAGTATCAAGTTTTGTGTGTATGTGTGTGTTCAGCAAGCATGACTACTTTAATTCATTGACAAACACAACACACACACACACACACACATATGCAGATTTCATTTGAACGTAATTAACTTCTACTTTTATGATAGTTGTTCCTTATTCTGCAGTCATATAGAACCTATGGAGTGGATCAAAAGGACAGTTGCTAGAACTTTAAAACTTAAGTATAATGTGTTTTCACCTCTATGACAAATTTGACTCCTAACTAGATTTTCTTTTTCCATCTTTTCAGTGGTTAGGTTATCCCCAAATAAAAAAACAGTAAAGAAATAAGAGAAACATGGTATATAAGGCATAATATGCTCTTAAGTAACTTCATCATTACTCAATTGGTTCTGCTCTCAAGTTTTCTCTGAAATGTTATAGATCCCATGAGTGATCATTTTAAAACTACTCTTGTTTTGTTCCTCATCTAATTTCATACAAGTAAAGCAAGAAACAATATTGGAGGGAAAAAAACAAGAAGATGGAAATTGAAATTTGATTGAGTTTGTGAAACAATAATATTTGAAGTGAAAATGACCCATACCAAAATCAATATCCTGGTGATAGAGGACAAGGAATGACCTAGTCATTCTTTCATGTTCTTCATTTGATTCCCCAATAAGTAGGGAAAAAAACAAAAAACTCTTGCAGCTTGTGTCCTTTGATGGCTCAACAAATAAAGCAAAACAGTCCTGCCGCAATTAATTGTTGCATGTGCAACAATAAATCAAGAATCTTGTTTGGTCATATTTCTTCCATCACAAGCATTCCAAACTTTTGCTTTTTCTATCAGAAGCAACCAATATCACTTGGGTGCTTGGCAGCTGCTTATTTCACCACAAGAGAAAGCATTGCCTCAAGTTTATTCTATATATCTTGGAATTGCATTTTTGTGTGTGCAATGTGAGTGAAACTAAGAGAGGGGCCTAAATTTCAATAGTAACCTTCGAGGGAAAAAAACCCTTTAGATTGTAAATTAAGATCAATAAGACATATCTCACCCAAAAAAAGACCAATAAGACATAATTTCATCTAAACGGTTTAGCACACGTAAAACCTCACATTGTTGTTAAGAAAGTGGAATAGACTAGATGAAAATTTAGCACATGTTTTGTTTTAATTTCCAAAGTAATTTATCTTACACACTTGAAGTTTAGCACATGTGGGATTCTTAACTCTTTTTTTATAATAAAAAACAAAAAAACAAAAAACAAAATTTGAACGTACCATAAATGTGTCTCACTAATGGGATCTGTATTAATAATAGCCATCGAAAGTAGTCCAAATGATTTGGATTAGACTTGTTTAATTTCATGCATTTGCCAGCTCAAATCAGTAAGCAAAGTACTTTAAACATTGTTTTTTTATATAGAATTAATATATTCGTTATCGAGAGAATCCATCAAAACAAAAAGAAAGTTATGCCGGCCACTATTATATTATCAACAACGAATCCTTAAACAGAATGTAAAAGCCTACTTTTACCAATTGCATGCTTTTCATCAGTTTTAAAACAAAATGGAGCCCCAAATTCACACAAACCAGATTCTTCACTTCTTTCATTGAGTTGCTTTGTCTATTTCGTGTTCCTGAAAGATAATTATAAACTTATAATATTGATCCTAATAGTTGTTAGCTATATATGATCGATATATATATAATTAATTGTCATTACTAGTTTAAATTAAATTAACACAACTTATATAAACAGTGACAATCTAATTAAATAGAGTATCCATATCAATTCTAAGAATGTGCATTCCGGCCAAATATGAGAATAAAATCTCATACTTGTTCCGGCAAAACAAACACTAAATAGATCTCCTAACCTTGATTAGTTAGGCCTTCAAATATATCGATCATATGGGACTGGCTCCAATCGAGCATATTGGTATATTGTATACAATTTCATCACATATATTGATATATTATAAACAATCCTTAATGGTATTTACTTAAACAAAAATTTGATTCAACGTTTGTGAGTATGGATATCAAACAAGTTTCCAATAACTAATTAAAATTCAAACAAGTTCAAGTAGCTAGAGTGATCTAGCAGTAGTCACGTATATATATAGTTTCATCAAGTTAATTAATATCATTAATAACGGATTTTTTACAATGTGATTCAGAGTGTTTAAACTTGTAATTAATTACACATTAACATGCATGATCATCTGCATCACTGCCTGCACTCTATAATTAATGGGTTAAAGGGGGGCAAAAACATATTGAAAGTCATGCAAATAGTTAAAGTATAAGACTGCTCATCATCAGCTTTCATTAAATATTTTATGACTATATAAACTAAGAATTTTATTTAAAGGAAGACAAAGAACATTCATACGAGAAATTGCTATATTATATCCCATATATATATATGTACCATATATGAATGTGTGGTTTCAGCACAGATTTATTAGGTGAGGTTCCCCAAGATAAGAACACAACTTTCACAGCAAACCACTAGTTCAGCATCCTTGTAATTAATTGAAAATAAACTCCTATTAATTTGTTCAAGTTTTAAGAAAAAATCACTACTTATTTCCATAAAGAGTCAAGCATTTGTTCTTAAATAAGAGTTTAGATATTATCACAAAATTTGCTGTAACTTATATTAAATATCTTATACCCTAAACTCTATATCTTAAATGAAGATATACAACCGATGTCTCATATATACCTTGCCAGCATCATGTATATATTGAGAATGGTTGAACCCAAGTCAATTCCCATGACTGTCGAGTACTATGCATGTAGCTTTCGAGAGTTCGCATATGTCCCACGTATTGTGCATGCTGTGCTGCCGTATCCGATATACCTAGCTTATAGCCTCGTCCACCCGTATGCAGCGCAGTACAAGCACTCTCGCTCGCTCGCTCGCCTGTTCTCTCCGTAGGCCCCCTATATACAATTAATATACAACATTCCAAACTTATGAACCATGCCTGCTGGCTGCTGCATGCTAATTGGACACATTTCCATTCAACTGTTTAGAGTTGATTTTCTATGGGTAGATAGATAAGTGGAGAGTGGGACCTGACAATACACATCCAGGACCCACCAGCCTGCATGTGAGACACGTGGACATGCCGGCCAATTAATCTCTGAGTGAGCAAAGGGGGGATGGATCCATTATAAGCCATAAAAGGCTTACAGAAGGGTGGTGCAGGCAGGTCTTAACCCTTTGCCACAAACCCTAACCGGGCCACCATATATATTAGAGTACAGCTCCCGGCATTAAATTCACCACCTCATTGTACTTACACTTACATGTCATGCATCCATTTTCTCTGTCACAACAAGTCACACTAGTAGTACTGTTCTCACTAGCTGCTTCTTTTTGTTTGTCTGTCTAATTCATCCCTTGCTTAGAGCTAGAGCTGCTAGCTAGCTAAAGATAAAAGAGTCTCAGTTCCTTTCTCTATTGCTCTCCAGCTATAGCTTTTTCCTTTCGTTCTTTTGTCATTTTAAATAATATATATATACCCAATACTGATCTTCTTCTGCCATTGGCTGCAATACTGCTTTGAGAGAGAGAGAGAGAGATGGGACATCACTCATGCTGCAACAAACAGAAGGTGAAGAGGGGGCTATGGTCCCCAGAAGAAGATGAAAAACTCATCAACTACATTACAACTTATGGCCATGGCTGCTGGAGCTCGGTTCCTAAACTTGCAGGTCATCTCTCTCTCTCTCTCTATCTCTCTCTCTCTCTCTCTCTCTCTCTCTCTCTCTCTCACTTTCCTCCCCATACACAAACACATGCAGAGTCTTGCATCTTTATTGATTCTTTAACATGTTAATCTATACAAGTCTTGGCTTGAGTGGGATTTTTGCTGCTATTTAATTAACCCATTATTATAATTTTTCTTTTGTTTTTGGCCTGAACCCATTATAATTTGTTTCCTAAATTTTCTTATTTCTCACTTAATTTTGGGGTTTGGTTTAATTTCATGAGACAGGCCTACAGAGATGTGGAAAGAGCTGCAGATTGAGATGGATAAATTACCTCAGACCTGACTTGAAACGTGGGAGCTTCTCTCCCCAAGAAGCTGCAGTCATCATTGAACTCCATAGCATTCTAGGCAACAGGTGCGTATATTATAATAACTTAAATTTTGTATATTAATCATTATCATCAGCTTCATTATTTATGAAATTCATGCTATTACTAAGCAGATGGGCTCAAATAGCCAAGCACCTACCAGGAAGAACAGATAATGAAGTGAAGAACTTTTGGAACTCGAGCATAAAGAAGAAGCTCATACCCCATGAAGTCCTTCCTGCTATGGCCTCTTTTTCTAACATTCACAACCATAGTGGTACTTCTGAGGAAGGTTTCTTCACTCTCACTACAAACCCTAATTTGGGTCCTCACCAACAACAGCAGCTTTACCTTCCCATCCCAACACCAATGCCACCAAGTTTTTATCATGGTCATCATGATATCATCAATAATCTCAAGTTAGACCAAACCAATTATAGTTCCACTTTCTTTCATTTTCCGCCTCCCATTCAATTACCATCAAATTCATCCTCATTTGACTCCTCATCAATATGGTCTTTGGGATATCAACCCCATCATCATTTGGATCCCAATTATCAAGTACAAGATCATCAAACTTTTATCAGCAGTAATATTGATCAAGCAGCTCCACATTATGACATTGGTAATGAAGCACTCATGGTTCCAATTAGTATACCATCTTATGATGATCATGACAATAATCCATCAATTGTACCCACAATGCCTAAATTCTGTGAGATTATTGATGCTAATGTTTGTAGATCAATGCCATTATATCCATCTGATCCATCTCAAGAACTTGACTCAACTGCACTTGCCAAATTATCATTTGCCACTAGTACTCTTCCATCTGCTCATGGACTGTCTTATCCAAACGATCTGCAATTTCCATCCAATCAATTGGAGTTCATCGATGCCATGATCATGTCATCATTGCCGTCATCTTCATCATCCTCTTCCCCATCGTCGGCATCTTCATCCTTGTCGCCATTATCAAGCAGCCAATTCATTGCAAACCCTAATGTTCATTAAAGCTTGGGAAGCCTAGCTAGACATGGTACTAATTAATTTGAAATTAATTATTTAGGTATTTTGTATGGTTGAATATTCATAAATGAATAAACAATGCATATATTTATTTCTTGAAATTTGCATAAGGTAATGGTATTCCCATAACTAGAAAACCTAAGTGTTGCTAGTTTAGGCTCCTTAAGGAGTAATGCCTGGTGAGGCTCCATAAATATGTATACCTTCTTTCACATGTTGGTCACTTTTATTATGTAGTTTTATATGGGACATTAATCCCCATCAAAATATTCTCTATTTATATATTAATCATACTGTACTCTAGCACCTGGTTCATTATTATTTTCCTAGTGAGGATCTCTCTCTCTCTCTCTCTCTCTCTCTCTCTCTCTCTCTTCACCATTTATGAGAGCATCAAATAAAGACAAATCCTACGCAGCAGCCTAGCTAGCTAGAAGTCAACAAAAGAAATTTTAGGCCAAAAATATTTCAAACATGAATTCTCTACTTCACTTGTCATGGCACTGCTAGTTGAACTTGAATAGTATGTAATTACAATATTATCCTTTTAACTTTTAAGTTAATTATTACAATTAAAGTAATAAGAGTACACTTGGGATTTTACATGTCATGGTTGACAAAATTGGTTCTCTCAGTACAATAATATAGATTAAAATTAAGTTCAAACCACAAGTAATTTAGAGTGTTATTAATGAGACAGGCTCTGGACGTAAAACTTAGCAAGTTCACAGGGCCCTTTAGATAAACTCTTGGGGCAGAGTGAGTCTTAAATGTGTCAAAGGAGTTGCATGGAAATATTTGATCGTACAATAAGCACGGCTATGTGAATCTAATGCGGTAACCGTGTTTGGTTTAATCTCGCAAATATGATGAAATTCTGAGGCAAGAAGCAAATTTATGACAAGCATCAGCGCATGGAACATAAATTAGTAGTTGACGCTTGAACGTTGCAGAAGAAAATGTCATCAAACCAATTCTGTTTCAAGTTTGAAGCCTGCGTGCAACAAGGCTAAGCAACTACGAAAAAACAAAGATTACCATGAACCAAGGGAAGCTTCTAAACTAGATTTCACTCAATTTTTAATCAATCAGGACCAGGCTAGAGAAAGAGATGCTAAGCTGTAATTCTTGATCGACCCTTTGCTACTCTTCTGGCAATTACTCTGCGTCCGCCCTTGGTTGCCTTGCTGTTCATGTGATAAATATGTTAGTCATTTGTGTAAAAGAAATCTACTGATCACTAGTTGATCTTTCTTGGTCCAGTTAAAGCTTGATTAAGAGAAGAGAAATTGTGCCAAAGAATAAAAGCGTGTCACACCCACAAAAAAAGGGACCATTGAAACAAAAACTGAAGTTAAATAAAGATAAGATTACAAAAGTTGGACATTCTAATCTTTTTTATGAGACAAAATTAAGCATTCTAATAAGCTCATCTGACAGTAAAACTGGCATTATATTTTGAAAAAGTATACAAGTTCAATGACTTCCCAAGTGGACTGAACAGTTATGGGCAAGGCTAATTTTAAGGATCCATTGACCAGTGAATTAAAATTGCATCTGGAAATTTGCTAAAAGCCTAAAAGTAATGTCGCCTATCACAGAAAAGAAGTCAATCAGATCAAAACATCAAACCATTGTTAGGCAAAAGGTAGCCCTTAAATTTCCTTAATCCTTCATAAACAGATAATACTAAATTTTTTGCAGTATATGTATTCTTCATAACTAAAACCATAACACTAATTCTAAAAGACAGCCTAAAAACTCCAACTTACTGTATGTTAAAAGAAAGACTACTTGTTAGAAGAAACCAGAGGTTTCTCTTGTTGTGTGTGTGTGTGTGTGTGTGTGTGTGTGTGTTTTCTTTTGTCTGGTGTGTGTGTGTGTGTGTGTGTGAGAGAGAGAGAGAGAGAGAGAGAGACCGAGCAAAAAATCCATGGTTCCTCTTCCGCCGGATGGTACTAGGCTGGAATGTCCGCTTTGGAAATAATAGCATTGGCTCTCCTGAATCATCACCTGATGAATAAAACATATATCAGTTAAGCAGAAACCAAAAGAAAACACAAACGGTGTCACAGTCAAAATTACTTTTAATACAAGTTGACTTTTTTCCTGTTAGTATAATTGGAAGGCATTGTCTGGAGGGCTTTCTAAGAAGGCTTGGGACCTATGAACGGAACAACACAACAAACATGAATTGAGAAGAAGAATGAACGGGAGGCGTCGGAGGAAGGACTGACGAACTACTTACTTGTGTTTGGTTAACTACTTTATTTACTGACTTGGGGTTCTTTCTCGTAAGTGGTATACCTACACCCTGCACGCACACTCACTATATCTATAGGACAAACAGCAGAGGTTGGGCTCCCAGTCTACAATGACAACTATAATTTTAACAGGGGACAAAATAAAAGAACTGCCGACTGTCCAAAGGGCAAAAAAATGAGACATGCAGCCCACTTATACAAATATCTGTTCTGAAGTACACAACTTGACACAGACATGCAAGTGATTTAAAACTTCTTAACCTATTCAAGGATACTCTCTTTCCTCAAGGTTCTCCCCCCCCCAAAAAAAGAAAAACAACCATATATATATATATATATCACAAGAGAAACTTGCTTTTGTCCCACATAAGCTTAAATCTAGATCATACAGAAACATAGCATTAAGACTATCAAAATATGAGGACTGTTTCTGTCAATCAGTTACTCTACATGAAAATTAAAAAAAAATTTAAACTTTAGAACACAACTTAATGAACTTAAGCATCTTTGCGTCCTCTATGTCAAGGTCATTTCTATCATAATTAGTGCGACTCATAATAGTGGAACCCCAATTTAAAGATTAGGCATGTTATGTTCCTAACTTCTTATCTTTTGGTCAATAAAATTAGAAAAGAAAATGGAATAGAAAATATACTTGGTTGCCCAAAAACATAAATGCCAATTACAAAACAAAATGTTTCATGTAACATACATTAAGCCTCAAGAAAGCTCATGAGACTAATTGAGCTTTAGATCCCAACCCATCAAAATTATCAAATGGAAGCATCCAGGTAAGCACAATGTAGAGGCACGAGAAACTGCCAATGAGGGACATGCTTAGAAGCTAAACCTTGTTTCTATACTCATATACAACTCGGAACATATGACAAAATACTACTGGGATGCTTCATTCTGTTTGATATTGATGCTGAAAGCTGCGAACTCAATCAATCGAAATATTCATTCCTATTCAATTAAAAGATTTCTGTGTCCCGAAATTTTCTCAGCAACCAAGCAAAACCCAAATTAAAGTCATCAGTGCACTCACTAAAAGTACAAATATCTACACTGTAAATAAAGCAGTCTGCTTTGTGCAGTCCTAAAAACGCAATACTTACTACATTATCTTACCAACCAAACAAAAACTGAGAAAAATATTCAAATTTTCCGTACAATCTAAAAAGAGCATAAACCGATGAAGAGAGAGAAAGAGAGAGTACCGTCGGGTAGGAAGAAGGGGAGAGAGGGGAGGCCACAAGGGTACACGAACCCCTCAGAGGAGACCCTTTTGAGCGATTCAGCGTCGTTTTGAGGCAAACGGAGGGAGGCCTCTAAGTTGGAGAGAGATGGGAATAGCTTGGGAGTGATTTCGAGGCCATGAGATACAATCTGTTGAATCGGATTCGGATTCGGGTTCGGTTGGAGCAATGGTTTCGATAATAACCGGTTCATTAGGGAAGCTCCGGTTCGGATTAGGGTTTTGGACGCCATTTCTTTGAAGAAGAAGATGGAGCTGATTCTGCTAAAACCTCCAGAGAGAGATCAGAGGGACGGGCGTATAGGGGGACTTCAGAAAATGCGGACAGGACGACACTTTTTTTATTGTCGTTGGTTTTTAACATAAGTACAACATGAGTCCAGGACGTAGTTTGCAGCTTATTACTTGGCTTAAAATTTATTTGGGAGTGTGGCAAAAAAAAAAATTTATTTGGGAGTAGGGTTGGGTTTTTTCTCCAAATTACCGAAAAAACCGATCTCATGCCGACTCTGATACTGACAGTTCGATTGGATTTCATGAACTTTTGGCATCGGTAGGATTACTGGCTAGTACCGACGAACTCGACATCGGAAATGGTTTGTAATATCCCAGACCGTCGATGTTCCGATATCGACCACAATATCGAATATTCTTATTCTTCCTTCTTCTTCCTCTAGTGTGGCTGCTTCTTCTTTTCTTCTTCTTCTTCTTCTTTAGTTTCTACAAGCTCTGGCCTGAAAGCTCAACAAAACCATCCCACAGCCACCAACCCACCACCATCCCCTGCCTCTCTCTTTCTTTCTCTCTGATACCAAATGCTACCGACTAAACCCGACCGATTCTAAAGTTGTCAGAACCCGACATTTTTTGTGGCGGTGGCAGCATTGAATATGACCATTCCAGCGTGTAGCGATTCAGAGGTCGATATTGGTGTTTCAGTTCAGTTATCAACACCAACCCACCCCTATTTGGGAGTGCCTTTAGCAATATTAATGTGTTTTTTTAGAGTAACAACTGACAATTGACAAAACTACTGAGCTCATTTGACACTATTTTTAGAAGGACCAAAATCACTTTTAATTAAGTAACAAGTGGTTCTTGAATTTTTATTTGTTTGAGAAGCACTTGGAATTACTTACATAGAAAGTTTGGTTTTACTCAATTAATTGGTAAAGAGAGTGTAACTTTAGTGATTGAGTTTATTAATCCAAAATTTAAGCCATCGCTATTTCATTCATCACAAGTGTTCAAACCATGTGCTCCACCAAAGAAGCACAGTCCCATAGTAGCTTCTTATGTTTGTGGCACTTGAAAAACCATACAAGTGTGTCGAATTTTATGAGCTCTTAGCAATTACAGGCGCTAATCATACATTGACCAAAATAAAAATCACACAGGAAAAATGAAAAACAGAAGAAAGAAAAAAATAAAAGAAAAGAGAAACTAAAGAAAAAGAAGCAGACTCACCTTCAACCATTGGATCTCATCCGACGGTGGGAATTAATACTGAAATCTGACGGTTTTTAAATTTTTAAATTTTTTTTTTCTTCCCTCTCTCTTCTCCCGCGTATATATAACAAACAAATAGCCTTGTTCTTCTTTCTTCCATCATTTCTCTCCCGCGTCACAGTCGAGCTTCTCACTTCGCAGGTATGGTTTCTTCTCTTCTTCTTTCCTCTAGATTTAGGGTTTTATTGTATGTTTGTGAATGGGTTTTGCTTTTCACTCAGTGCCTTCTCCTGTGAAACAAGAATTGTCTTCCCTCTTTCATTTGCTCCACACCAAAATGTAAACAGAATAGAGTAGACTGTAGAGTAGCCCTTTCTGGTTCGCTCATTTTTTGTTTCTTGATGTGTTTTCTGGTTCATAGAACCAAGAATTTATACTTTTAACACGTATGACATAAACATGTGTTTTCTGGGTATTTCACTCTTTTAGTTTGTGCTTCACATGAATCTTGCATTTCAAGATCTCTCTCTATGTGTGTGAGTGTGTGTGTGTGTGTGTCTCTCTCTCTCTCTCTGTGTGTATGTTTATGGAACCTGTTGATTAGAAATCTTGACACCCTTCTGTGGATTGTACCTTTTTTCTTTTTTCTTTATCCTTTTTTTTTTTTTGGATATGGAGGATTGTACCTTTTCTGAAAATGAATGATTGTCGTAAAGTTGAGGTATACAGTCTTAGCATGGACTCGAGAACGCCTTATGGTATCACATATATGCATGCATCAGTAGAGTTTCTAATTGGATTGTGGGAAAGGTTGCTACCTAGCTTTTAGGAATTAATTCTGTCTTTTAATGGATTCAGTCAAAATGGTTAAAAGAATCCAACCAAAACTAGCGTTGAATTTTGGATTTTGCAAGGGGGTCATGGCTAAGAGTACATACTCTTCTTCTTTTCTAGAAAAATGGCTCATGTATTGGTTTTTACAATGTATGGTGAAGTTCTTGTGTGTGAAATCCAAAAAGATGGCTGCTTTCACTAAAGCTTAACTCTGCTCCATTGGATTGTTTTCCTCTTTAGTGGAGCTTGGATTATGATGCTTCCATTTTCCAACTTTTTTTCGTTATAATCTTTTTCAGGATGAGAAACACACACTGGAAGGGTTCCATTCACATCCCTGAAGAAATCTTGATCGACATCCTAGTAAGGCTACCCGTGAAGTCCCTAATTCGGTTTATATGTGTATGCAAACCATGGAGTGATTTGATTGGAAGCTCAAGTTTTACTCGCACACATCTTAATAGGAATGTCACAAAGCCTGCCCATGTTTTTCTAATTGCCCTTCACTACACCAGAGGTCACAACAAGCTCTGCCACTCCCTTTTCTGTAATGAAACATTTAAAGAGTGCTTGAAGATTGGACATGCCTTAGGGATCAGAAGACGTTTTGTGATATATGGTTCTACTAATGGTTTAGTTTGTCTGTCAGATCAAACAGTGCGGTTAAGGAGTCCAATATGGATATGTAACCCATCAATTAGGAAATATGTGATACTTCCAATGTCCAGCATTCCGGTCCAACGTTTTTCTTATGACAGTGTTCTTGCATTTGGGTTCCACCCACGGCTTAATGACTATAAGGTAGTAAGGATGGTGTCGTATAAGAGGAAGTATCGTTTTGATGTCGAGTTATATAGTTTGAGCACCGAATCTTGGAAGAGGATTAATGTAATTCCTCCTTTGATAAGGGGCTTGCATTGGTATTCTGGATATGCAATTTTTAATGGACTAGCATATTGGATTATGGTACGTATTCGCACTCTCTTGCTTGTGTCTTTTGATACCCACAGTGAGGTATTTGAAGCATTGCTGCTACCAGATACTATGGCCAGTAAGCGACATCCATCTATTCACATGTACAAGGATTCAGTTTGCTTGATTCAATGCGGTATAAGTGAGCAAGAGGAGTCCATTGAGATATGGGTTCTCCAAGAAAAGTCTTTAACAAATTTGGGCACTGTTGTTCTTCCTGGAATGAATGTTTTCCCATTGGGCTTTAGTATAAATAATGAACTCATCATAGAGTATCATGAAGAACATACTGAAGGATCTGATCTGCCTGGATCTCATTTGAGTTTATGCAATCTTGAAATCGAGGAGGCTAACAACACTGGAATCAGTTTGGCCCAAATTAGCTATTGTCGCCATTGTGACTATTATGCGGATACTTACATTGAAAGTTTAGTTTTACTCAAGGCTGGGAAACGAACACCATAGAATGTTTTGCATCACTGATTTTGTTAGGCTGTGTAAAGTAATTACTCTGAAAATTGACTTGTACTTGTTTTTCTAGGAGTATTATGTGTCTTTGGATACTGGCAGTGAGGAAGTTGAGAGATTGCTGCTAGCAGATGCTATTGCAACAAGGGGGATCCATCTATTAACAAGTACAAGGAAACAATTTGCTTGTAGCAAAGCTATATAGGTGAGTATGAGGAGCATATTGTCATCTGGGTTCTCCAAGAAGTCTTTTCGAAAGTTGACACTGTTGTTCTTTGTGGAATGAGTTTTACCCCATTGGACCTTAGAATGAATAATGAACTCCAAATGGAGTATCCTGAAGAACATACTGAAGCATCTTATGATTCTGATTCTGAAGGATCTGTTTTGAATGTTTATTTTTACAGTTTTACTCAAGGATTATAAAGGAACGATTTAAAATATGTTGTTTCATTGATTTGGTTATGCTGTGTAAAGTTACTACTCTGGAGATGCACTTGTTCCTTGTTTTTTTTGTGAGTAGTCATGAGCAGTTGCAATAAAGAAATGTTTTAACGTCTCAGTTGATTTTATTACATATGCATTCTAAATGGTATGCTCAATATGAGATTTCCTTTTTTATCTTTACCTGTCCTACTGTCTTTTGCAATGGAGTAGCATTTTGATAAGGGCAGTGAAGAATTTGAAGAATTGATGGTGCCAGCAGATACTAACCAAGCAATTTAAAACTCATGAAATAAAATTGTACTAACCAAGCAATTTATGAGTTAAAAATAAGGGTTATTTACACTTACACAGTTACACCCCTTGAGATTTATCATCTTTTTACACACCCCTTAGGATTTCAAAAATTACACATACACCCCTTAAGGTTTTAAAACTGTTGCAAATAACCCCTATAGTGAGACGAAAAATGATGAGAAAGTATGCAAAAAGGCATGCTAAGAAGTGAAATGACCTAATAAGATTACTCAAGGTGTAAGGTCCAACCTCAATACAAATATCTTCTTCTTTGTTTTTTTATTGTTTTCTCTTGTAGGGAGTTATATGCAACAATTTTGAAACGTTAAGGGTGTATGTGTAATTTTTGAAACCCTAAAAGGTGTATGTGAAAAGACGATAAACCTCAAAGGGTATAAGTGTAAATAACTCTTAAAAATAAAATCACTCATATTTTAAAATTACTTTCTATATAGTATGATCATCAATGTACACAGGGATGGAATTGGGCAAGGCATCACGACCGGAGTTTGTAATTCCAATGCTCATCCCACACTGAAATTTGTTTGAGCAAACTACATTTTAGTACATCAACTTTACATGTTATTTCAAATTAGTACATCCACTTTTCATTTTGTGTCAAAATAAAACTTCCGTTAGGTTTTTTATTAGTGAAAACGTTATTTGCTAACATGGCAGGGGTATTTTCGTCTTTTCACTACATATAAAAAACAAATTAATATTTTTAAAAAATTTGAATAAAAAGATAATTAAAAATATTAAAACTTTTCCCCACTTCCCCTCACCCCTGCCCCTGCTCCCACCATTTCCTCTTCTTTTTCCCTTACCTTCCCTTCACTTCCCTTCCCCACCAAGAACTAGCCACCCCACCTACCCTGCAATTCACTTCCCTTCCCCACCCACCTAGCACCAGCCCCCCGCCTCTCTCCCACAACCTAACCCCTCCCCGANCCCCCTCACCAGCTCTTACCCGGCCGGCTACCCCTTCCCCTTTACCCAGCCCTAAATTTTATCAAATTTAGTAATTGATAAAATTACTCATAGTTTTATCAATTGAATATAATATTTCAATTGAACTACTAAATTTAAATATAGTTTTTTAGATTATGTCACAAATATGTTGGACCCTTTTATTTGAGCCTTTTTCAATTGACATTTTTATCCTTTAACCCACATATGATGAGTGTTAGTTAAAATTTATAAGGTTTTGACAAAATTGCCCTTGGGACTTTTATATTATCTTGAAAATTTGCTAATGTAGTCGCAACTTCACATTTAGTTATGATTGTACGACACTCACAACTTCAAATTTAGTTGTGACTGAACAACAATCACATCTAAGTTGTGAGACAGTCACAACTTAATTGAATTTTGTTTTTAGAGAAATTATACTACAATATAGTATAAATAGAGGTCAAAACAATACTTTTACTCAAAATAATATATAGTATAGTGGTGTAAGTTGTCTCTTTTAATTTACCAAGACAATCACAGTTAAGTTGTGACTGGATTGATTTTTCTTTTAATACAATATAATATAAATTAATGTAATATTTGTGATGTAATATTATTTTTATTTTTTTATTAGTGGCATGTGATGTAATACTTGTACATTCTAACACTTTTTACTTTATTAATTTGTTTGACTTTTCAACTAATACCTAATCTAAAATGCTATTTAATTTTTGTATATAAAATAAAAAATTATTAAAATTTAGTAGTTAAAATTAATGAACCTTTTAATTAAAGGGTCATCATTTCAAGTATTAATGGAATTTATATATTAGTTTATATATTCTATCATAATTAGATATCTTAATGGAATTCATATATGTTTTATCAATTTATAACTTCCAAACTAATAAAACCGATAAGTTATTCTCTTAACCAATTAACGAATTAATTACAATTGGCCAAAAAAAAAAACGAATCAATTTCAAAATCATGTATTAGCTAATACCATATTTTTAGCAATAGTTTTATGAGAACAAACAAAATTACTAATTGTGAATTTGTGAGAGGCCGAGGGCTTTCTCTTAAGTGGATGGCCCGCAATCAAGGAAAAGAAGCGGGCTGAAGTTCCAGAACATGACCTGCTTATTAAAATGGGTGGGTCATTTTGACACAGATTTCCAAGCTCCCATGCTCATCCCTCTTTTAGGTCTTTATATCACAAGTTGACGAAAAAGATCTAGACCACGGACAAACTCAATAATTTAAAATGGGGTGGGCTGAACTTTAAAGTTATTAAAATTTTGACAACATACCGTTTGTTTTGTTTGTTTTTATGACACTTTTCAAATTCAAATAACTTGTTTTCATTAATCTAAAATGCAATTTATTCAAAGAAAACTTGAAGTGAATTTCATTAATAAATAACAAAAAAATACACATATTTGAGGAAAAATTATAGAGTATAACCGATATACCGTTACGTGGTATAACCAATTCAACGTGTAAGAGTATTACTGGATGATGTGTTTATATAAGTAGGGTATAGTATTAATAACATTCACTCATATTATAACAAATAGACTGGTTATACCATGTGTCAATATAGCGGTTATACAGAATAATTTCTCCTATTTGAGTTGTACCTAAGGAGTAAAATTTTGGATTTCGCAGAAATTTTTGTCGAAATTTTCATCGATAAAAATTAGACAGAAACGACGGAAATTTTGAATGAAACTTTACCATATGTTTATTTAATATATTATCTACTACATTGATAAAAAAATATTGAAGAAACTAAATTATATAGTAGGTTTCATGTGATATAACATTAATATAATGTAGGGCTGCCCATCGGTCGGATCGAATCGGTAAATGACCTTGCCGATTCGATTTCTAAAAATTTCGATAATCCAGTTTTGATGTCAATTTCTGAATCTATTTTTTCGGATTTCGACATTTTTCGGATCCTACAGATTTTGGTATATTTCAGTATTTTCGATCCTTAGATATTTGCAGGCCTTCTCCTCATTTTTCTCCCCTTATTCTGCATCTTCCCAAATACCCACACACAGAGGCACACCAAAACCCAGGATCAAAACACACAGAAACCATGGAGAGGGAGAATAGACAGAACATAGAGCATCAAATATTCACATCAGCCTCGATTCACACAGACTCACAGAGTTTCTAGGGTTTGATTTGGGAGTTTTCAGCTCGATCAAAATTGGACCCATGCGTTTACACCTATTGACAGAGCTCAGAGTGAGGAGAAGAATAGGACCGAAATCGCCACAATTAGCCGTAGAAGTCGCCGGAATCGAGCTGGGGAAGCCGCAGACTTCCTGGCTTCGAAGCGCCATGTGCGACGGTAGTTGGGGCTGTTGGTGATCATCGAAGGAAGAAGCATACCCAGAGGAACGTTGTGGGACTATCCCGACGACGAGAAGTCGCTGAAGTCAGAAAATCCGACTAAGGGGGGTGTCGGGTCTGGTAGTGTTCGACTGGGTTTTTGGCTAGGATTTTGGATGATCAGAATCTAGAGGGAGAGAAGGGAGGAGATGATGAGCATGAAATGCCCGACCACGTCGCCAGCCACCGCCGGACTGCGGCCGATCAAAGAAAGAGGAAGATATGGAAAGGAGGAGAGAGTTGGGGGATTGCGGCTGGTTTGGGAGAAAAGGAAAGAAATTCTAAAGTTTAGGTTTTTATACTAAAACCCTATTGTATGAAAAGACCAAATTGCCCCTTATAACTTCGAACGTCCCTAATTTCACCATCGTAAGTCTGATTCGGGTTCCGTTGACGTCTACATGATCGTAGGCTTGAACTCTACCTATCTAGACTATAATTAAATTATAAATCCTAATGAAATTTATTGTTCCTCAATAATTCACTTAATTCCATAAAATTCAAAATAAACCCTATTAAATACCATGTACCCTAAACATAATCAATACCCTATCCTAGATCCTATACATATACCCTATATTAGTATCTCTATATATATCCTATATCATATCCTAGCTAGTAATGGTGTAGGAACAACCAATAATAATTTGATTAGTTTTGGGGTTTGGCCAGATTGAGGTTTGGGCAATTGGGGGTTTATAAATATACATATATATATATGAGAACATCTCTGATCGGAAACGTCTATGTCTTAGGAAATCATTCAAATATCATATATGCAAAAAATCATCCAAATCGAAAATTGTTTAGCCATTTGATTAGTATTAACAATATTGAAATCTAATTGATGAATTGTGTTTGCATGTTTACATAGTTTAGATGAATAAATAATGACTGATTTGACTAATTTTTTGCGATGATAATCCTTAAGTATTCTTATACTTAATAGTGGGTTTATAAATATACATACATATATATATGAGAACATCTTATCTCAGGCATACCATTCAATGATCAGAACCGTCTATGTTTTAGGAAATCATTCAAAGATTATCTATGCAAAAAATCATCTAAATCGGAAATTGTTTAGCCATTTGATTAGCAGTAACAATATTTAAAGATATTTATTTGTTTGCATAGTTTATATGAGCAAACAATTACCAATTTGACTAATTTTTTGCGATGATGATCCTTAACGAGTGACCTAAAAAATAAACGTTTTCGATCATTGATATACAATGGAGAGTGAATCCCACAAAGAATCACTTAAGTATTTTACTTATAAGGGTAAATTGTGGGTTAACATAATTTGATGTTTTATTATAGTTATATATAATTTAAAAAGTTTAGGATTTATGGTATTACTAATATTATATAATAACTTAATAAACATATTAATGTATTGGAGTATGACTAATATTTATTGGAATAAATAAACGAAACACCTATTAAATATGTTATGATTCACAAAATGGACAACTAAAATAGTCAGCTCAATTGGTTGAGAAGAGAAGTTTGTTATTTGAGGTCTCCTATTCAATTAACATCTTAGCCAATATCATACTTTTTTTTTGTAATAATTTTCGGTAAAAATCGATTCGGTATATTTCGGCTATGAATTTCGGTAATCAGTCGGTACACCAACTTTTTTCAGTATTTACCAAAACCAAACCAACTTTTTCGGTATTTTTTTGGTTTCTGATTTTCGATTTTCGGCGAAGAAAAATCGATTGACCAAACCAACAAATTTCGATCGGTTCGGTAAATACCAAACCAATAGGCAACCCTACTATAATGCGCGCTGAAGAAAAATACTATTAAATAAAATTAGTATAATCAATAAATGAAATTAGTATATTCTTTATACTTTATAATTTATACACTAAATCATATATACTCTATATACTAAATCATATATACTCTATAATTTATACACTAAAATCTATATACTCTATAATGTATACTCTATATTCTTTAGGATATGATATAAGATATTAGGGTTTAGGCCCTTTAAGATATTTTTAATTATTTTTATATAGAAATGTATTAGGGTTTAAGATTTAAAAACAACTAAACGAAACCCTAAAAAAGCCAAACGAAACCTCAAACTTTTTTTTTCTTTCCAATTGCACAAAGACCCCAAACCTCAACCAATCATAAACTTTGTTTTTTCTTTTTCTTTTTCTTTTCTCGTTCTTTTTTTTTTTTTTTCTTTTTTTTACTTTTTCTTTTCTTTTCTTTTCTTTCCTTCCTTCCTTTCTTTCTTCCTGTGACTTCTTCTTTTCCTTCTCATTTCATCTTTCCCACTGCCCAGACACCAGACCCCTTCTCTCTCCTCCTTCTTTCTCATTCCTCCTTCTTTTCCTCCTTCCCTGGCCTCCATTTCTTCCTCATCTCTCTCCCCAATCTCTTCTCCTTCCCCGATCACTTCTCTCTCCTCCCTCCCCAATCACCTTCTGATCTCTCTTCAAACTGTTGCCTCTGGCGACGAGGCCAGCTCGCCTTTTCCTCCCCTTTCTCAATCTGGTCTTCGCCTCCCCGAGCCGAAAATTCCGTCGAAATTTTGAGAATTTCAGCAAAATTGTCAAAATTAGGACGAAATTTTTTTTGTTTGGTGTTAAAATTTCCATACCCTTAAAAAACGAAATTTTCGTCGAAAATTTCAAAATTTTACTCCCTGGTTGTACCCTACGATTCTTCACAACATAAAAATCATTATTAACAGAATCATAATTGATAGTATCAACAAGATCTTAGTTTTTTAATGTGGATAACCATACAATAATAAGTAAGAAACTTATCACATATCTTGTTTTGAAGTCGATTTTTAATAAATTTCACGGATGGCAATGTTCGCTCAGTTGTTGCTGTCAAAACAGAAAAAGTCAACACAAAAAGAATCTTGTTCTAACAAGTTCATGACATAATTCAAAAATTGAGGACACATTATGAAATTATAAATAATGTGCGAAATATTAGAATTGTCTATTATGTGTAATCAATTAAAAAAATTAATGTCTATTTAGTAAAATAAATTAACAAATTAACAACATATCAACAGTTAAAAAATTTATAGTTCTATAACATATTATAACAAACTCAAACAGCCCTTAACTTAAAATTTTAGAATTCTTAATTGAAATTAAAAGCCCTAAATTAAAACCATAAATAAAAAAGCTAACTCAAGGATTAGAAAGGAACAATTTAATTAGAATGTCATGTATAATTGATTTCTTTATGCTGTGTAAAGTAATCAATCTTTAGAAAATGCTTTAGTACCTTGTATGGGACTATGGGAGTATTAATGAGCAGTTGCGTTTGACATGTTTTGTTTTCTGAGACTCTGAGTTATTTTATTTTATTCATGTTCTTTTTGTCAACTCTGAGTTGATTTTATGATAAATGCATTCTAAATGTACCAAACTTTATGTTCTATACGAATTTTCATATATTTGTAAAAACTAAGGAACTCAATATGTGGTGCTCAATATGGACTTGCTCATTGCAGTGAAGTTATGCAAACTATGAAAATGACTGGCATAGTAATTAGTAAAAGAGAAAGAAACAGAAAACATTCTCTCAAAATGGGATTTATTTTTTCCTGTCCTTCCACTTTCTTTTGATTGGTATACTGTTCTAAGCAATATAATAATATATGAAGCTCAATATAGACTTGCTCGCAGTGCACTAAACTGTCGCTTAAGTTAAGCTTAATACTAAAAAGAATGAATGTAATGAAGAGCAGAAAAAATAATTTGGCTCCCAGCATAATTAGCAAACCATGTAAATTCGTTCAATTTTTTTGGTTACATTGAAAGGAATATAATATTTAACCTATCATAATTTTAATTCATTATCTCACTCTATCTCACTACTTAAATTCAAACTACCATATTTAACCTACCATAGTTTTTCATTTGTTACGCCAGAAGTGAGTCATTGGGTTTCCTTTGTAAAAGTCAAACTACCATTTTCTTACTTATTATCGTTTTGATCTTTTTCAGGATGAGAAGGGTTCCAATCACATCCCTGAAGAAATCTTGGTCGACATTCTAGTAAGACTACCTGTAAAATCCCTCCTTGGGTTTAGATGTGTATGCAAGTCATGGAATGGTTTGATTGGAAGCTCTAGTTTTATTGGCACACATCTTAATAGGAATGTCACAAAGCATGCCCATAATTTTCTAATTGCTTCCCACTGCCGTACTAGAGGTAAACGCAACAATTGCCACTCCCTTTTCTTTAATGAAACATTTAAGGAGTGCTCGGAGATTAGACGTCCCTCAGGGATGAATAAAATTTTTGGGATCTATGGTTCTTGCATTCGGGTTCCACCCAATGACTACAAGGTAGTAAGGATGGTGTCTTATGATGGTAACAAGTGTTACATTGAAGTGGAGGTTTATAGTTTTAATGTCTGAGACTTTGAGTTTATTTTATGACAAATGCATTATAAATGGTATGCTCAATGTGGGATTTCTTTCTTCCTGTTCTTCCACTTTGTTTTGCTTGGTATGCTTTTCTTTACACAATTTGTTGGCTAAGTAGAGATCATCATCATTTGACTAAAAAAGAAAAGAAAAGAAGGGATCATCATTTATCACTCATGTATTTTGTGTTGTTGTATTCTATTGATCATTATTATCATAATTCATGTATTTGTGTGCTGTGTTGTGTTTTCGTTTTATAGTACAAATTAAATTTGTGTTGTGTTTTAGTTTCATTGTTATAGATTCTAATAAAACCAAAATTGATGTCCTATATGAATTTTGATTTATTTGTAAAAAGTTCAGGACTCGATATGTGATGCTCAATGTGGACTTGCTCAGTGCAGTGAAGTTATGCAAACCATATTAATGATTGGCACAGTAATTAGTAAAAAAGAAAGAAAGAACATTTTCTCAAGGATTAGTATTTCCCACATTTGGAGTTGCAAATTTATATATGGATGGGTTGTAGTCCAGAACAGGGTGTGTAAAACTAGTTCACATTTTTAACAGGTCTACTATATTCTATTGCCTGAGGTGTTTTTTTTTTTCCCCCTTAAGAAAACAATTGTCTATAAACCCCTAAACAAGTGGTTTTTGTGGAAAAGCCTAGTCTACATTCCCTTTTTAAGTTATTTTCTTGTGAATAGGCAAAGTGATTCTTCTTTATCAGTTCTTGGTTTTTTTATTTTTGGTTTAATTATCTTAACAAAAATTATTGTTTTTCTTGATAAAACAAAAAAAAAACAAAATTGTGTTTTGGTAATTTTAATATGAAATTGATTTAAAAGAAACAATATTTATTCCTTTATTTTTAAACACATTATACCCATAAATACCGTCTTCATAATTTTTGTTACCGAACTGTTTTCTTAAATTTTAAATAAATTTATCGGATTTTACAATTTCATACATAATTTTTCTCATCTTGTATTATTACTAATGATTGTTCATACTCCCCATATTAGAGGCTTAGTTTTCAACAATTCTACCAAGGGCTCAACAATCATAATGGATCATTGGGCTTGGACATTACTTGAGTGATCTTTAATCGTTTAAAAGTGGCAGCTACATTCCATCCAAATAAGAGAACAAAGAAACCACTCAAAAATGAAAGGCCAGGCCGATAGCCAAGTCATAGTAATGAATCTAATGATTGCACACATAGTTTCCCAAGTTGCACACACAAACCCAAGTAGTGAGCCTATAACAAAATAAAAAGCAAAATACAAACACATCCAATTACATTACAACCTGCAGTGTTGTACTGAAACAAAAAGAAAAAAAAATGACAAACTGGCAATTCTAAAACATGCCATAGGATTACAGGAAGCATTTGCTCCGTGATGAAATGGACTGAAACAAATCAACAATTAACATGGAGGCTGGCTACAGAAAATAAATTATAGAAAAAGGGACACTAGAAATCATGATCAACTGTTAAATTGGTGAAAAAATATCAGAACTGCAGAACCAAAAAGGAAAAAAAAATATATAGTAACTCCAGATGTACACGATATCATGTTGGACTGAGAAGGCCTTATTGCTCTTGAAGTACGGAAGAGATCCAATTGGAGGCAGCAGTTTGAGCATCTGACTCAAGATGGGGTGAGAGGGAGAGAGGAGTTACCGAAACCTGTTGCTCCGAAGTAGAAGAAAGAATCAGCCACCAGGAGAATTAATCTAAAATGTTTCTAAGACAAACCAAGACACTCATCCATTATACCCATTGTCTAAAAGAGTTTCAGGTAATTGGGACCTATAACATGAAGTGGAGCCCTACAGACAAATGCTATGCAAACCATAATGAAACCATTTAAAGGCACAGAGCACCTCCTACAACAATTTCTATAATTGCTTGAACAATCGCCAATAATAGATGCAATCACATTTTGCTACAGGATCATCTTATATCTCACGGGATCAGAGAAGTGGAAATCATAAAAATGAACTTTGTCCGAAAGTGGACTTGACCAATTATTTACTCCAAAATTTAGACAGAAAGAGGGGAAATGGCTTTCAACTTACAAATCCACTTTCGAGTGCTCTGAAATCCAGATCCTCATCTGTATCTTCCTGCTCCTTATCCACAAACTGCATACATGAATACATATATCCTCAGGATTAGTTATGTACTACATGGAAGTACTAAAATTCAATTCTTGGGAATGGAAAAGAGTATCCTCAGTCAATACATAAACATATATCCTCACACCAAGTGACCAAACAAAACCCTTCAATACGGTTGCTTGCAAATGTAACCTCAGATGCTAGAAAATTTGTTTACCTCTAGTCGGAAGTACTTTTTCACCCGTTCAAAATCAGATTTTCCTGCAGCTCCAGTTGATTCTATCTCCACATTTTTCCTCTGTGTCGTCACACGGCGAGCTGCACCCTGAGGAAAACAAAACAACATAAAAATCCAAGAATGAAAACCAAAGGAGGCACAGCAATTCCTCTGTTTAGAAAACATATATTGGGAAAATTAACATAAAAAAAAATGCCAATATTTTAATGAGCTGGCTTCTTACAGCAGCAGAGGCATCTCGACCAAGCTGTGCAAGCTGAATTCCAAGGCTTTGTTGACTGTTCATAAAATGTCCAGGAGGATACCGATTAGCTGAAACAGCTTGCCAGCTAGGAGTAGATCTCCACATGCTTTGCTTGGTTAATTTAAAACCCTGTCACGAAAAAGAATATACTGTACATGAGTAGGAGGGCAAATATAAAGGATGTGTCCCAAAAGATATTGAAATCATGAATTCATATTAAAGGTCACAGTAACTGGTTAAAAATTTATAACAAAAGTACTTCGAGCAACAAAAGAGAGGGTGCTAATTGCCTCTCATTTTATGCAATGTTCATGTAATCCACTTTCAAGTTTGCTGATTCGTTTTATCATGTTTTAGGAGTTAAAAGTTAAAACACAAACAAAATATAAGTAATTAAGATCTGCAAAGAATACAACACAAAGTATTCAAAATATGCATTTCTCAAACACCCTTTCTTGTTGTGTTTTTTTGTTTTCTGTTTTTGCTATAACGCAAATAAGAATATAGCTTAGTGAACATAAAGATTGAGAAAAAACGCAGAAAGCACTGCTTAAAGAGCTTTAGGTGGATTCTCAAGTTTGGAGTGAATTTTATTAATGTAGCCAAAAGATTGCTTCATCCAGAATCCTCGTATTACTTTAACAAAAATCAAAGGTAAAAGTAGGGCGGACCTAGAAGACAACCAACACATGGACAGTTACAGCAAATAACTAGAAAGAGGCCAAACAAAACAGTTAAGTTTCCTCACAATCACAGCTTTATATTAGTTTCAATGAAGATTTTGCCAATTACAATCTACTTCTGTATCTCCGCATAAAATACTGCCACCCAAGAAATAAACCAAATCATATAAGAGCACACCATATAAGTTGAAATATCGTGCCTAAGAAAATCCTTAAGGTACTTGGATTCAGTGAGAAAATGTCTGAACCTTTACTTGAGACCACAGGTCATATGCATATCACGGATGCATAATTTAAGAACAATGATATAATAATGGTTCAAAAAGACAAACCTTGTTTGACAAAGGAGATGATGGAATCTCTATATTCAGAAAGCAACTTTTGGGGAAAACTCCCTTTTCAATATCCCTGATAGCTGCATTTATTAAAGGTAAACAGACAGCAACTGCGTCTTTGAAATCATTTTCTTGACTTTCATCCTTCCTCCTACAATAGATTATTAACACCAAAGATTAACTGATCAACACAGTATGCAAAAAAAGAAACTGAGCATCCAAATGCAGGTATTGTAAACTCACCAGTTCAGTGATAGTGACAAAGATGGTACTCCGCTTAATAATGCCTCCCTCGCTCCAGCAACCACACCTGAGTACAACCTGGTAAAAATTAACATTTGAAACAAACATTAGCCTCAAAATACAGGCTATACGTTCCTAGACGGGGGACAATAATAAATCAGAGTCGGAAAAGAAAAACATACACAACTGTATTAGATATCACTACAGTAACGTCTCTTAAAAAATTCCATATATTGCCAAAACTGATGACACTAAGGATATCAGAGGCATATACAACTTACATATGATTTCCATAGCTTGATCCCCGGTTGATTCCACTAATTACCTGAAATTATATTGTACTTGAAAACTCAGTGAAATGCTGAATAACGAAACGTACATATGATCTCAAAAGTGACATCATATTATGCTAACCAGCAAAGGCTTTGACCAAGAAAACAGTGCTCCAGATAATGCTAATGAAACACAATCCACGGGAGTCCCTGAGTAAGAGAACCATCACAAAACCTATTACTATTAATGGCCACAACCGAAATGCAAAAGCAGCAAAAAGAAAAATACAAAACCCTGCAGCCATATATGTGTAGCATAAAAGCAATGACTAGAATGGCTAAATATTGTGATGGACACCATCATTCTTTGCACAATGAAACTACATAATCACAGAAGCCTCATCACAAAAGTACCAAATCTTACAAGGTCTAGCCCAAAAAATTATCACCTCAATTTCACCAAAACAGATAATGCATCTCTTCCAAATCCTAAATCATAGCAATCGGATTGCAACAACTTGGGGAAAAAAAGACAAGAAAATGGGTAAAGGAATATAGAAATATAGCCTGTACCTGAAACTTCATAAGCTGTGGCACCATTTATCTCAGCAGAACTCACAGAAACCGTTTCTCGTAGAGTAACAGAATGACCCGAAACTGATTTGTCCCTAAAGCAAGCAGCCAGATTTTGCAAAGTAAGCAATCACACAATAGATTCCCAATACTATAAATGAAAGAAGCCCACATACCCAGATGAGAAAACTAAGAACAGGCAACAAAATGCAAAAACAATTCGTAATCAAAGAGCAAACTACCTACCCAAATTAGCAAACTTCTACATGCCCATATTAGAAAAATAGCACAAAACACAAAAAAACAAAGAAAAGAATCAAAATTTACAGAGAACTCACGATTGAGGAGCGCAGACATGGACATTGTAAAGGCCTTGGCGGACCAGAGCTTCAACAAGGTAAGTGAGGCCAGGGGACTCAATCCCATCACCATTGGTTACCAAAACAATGGGCTTGGAACTATCAACAGGGTCCTCCGCAGCTTCAGAAGTAGAAGTCTCAGTGGAATCAGCAGCTTTGTCCTTGGATTGGTCTCCATCACCACCACCACCACCACCAGCCCTTTTGCTCAAGACATCTTGTAAATTGGAGACCAAGCCCGGAGGCAACAAGTTGGGTTTCACAGATGTCGAAGTCATAACACTGAGAGATATAGATATAGATAGATAGATAGACGATTTGGGTATCTGGGTTTGTGTACAGGAATCAAAATCAAAACCCTAGAGAGAGAAAGAGAGTGGGAAAGAGGAGAAAATGAGGGTAATAAAGAGCTGGGATTGAAAGAAAAGAGAGATGGATGATGTAAATGGACCGGTTCAAACGGAGTTATTTTTAGAGGGAGAGGGAGAGATGAGAGAAGAAGGGGGGTTACTTGCTTCTTCTTCTTTTTATGGCCACTGGGTTTACTTGCTGCTTCTTACTTTGTCTTAATTGTCAAAATAATAATAATTAAAGAGGAGGGTAAGAAGAACAGTGAGTGATGTCATGGGAGTACTGGTTTTTAGCTACAAAGTTTCATTCTTTTGTATCATTGAATGAACTTTTGCTTGAAATGTGGCAACAGATTCCATGGGAAAGGAGAGTTAGATTTGTAAGTAAAGTTTGATTGAAGTTGGTTAGAATAATGGAATCTAAGACATAGGTTTGCACAATTTGTGTTAGATCTAAGGGAAAATGTTGTAATAAGACAACCTTTTAATCTAATCAATGTGTAGAATTCTATGAATGTACAAATACTAAAATACTCATATTTCAATGAAATTATATTAACATACTCTATGTTGGTTGTGGATTGTTAGGCTTGGATGAAAAGATTTGGACATAGAATTTGATATGAAATGGGATAAATATTCTACAATGAAATTAATAAGTATGAAAATATAAAATACAAAAAAAGATATATGCTTTGGACAAAAGAAAATATATATATTTATGTTTTGAAAAAAAATATATATAGGTGTGAGAAATATGAGCCGTTAAATTATAAAGTACTTATTAGAATTTTGCGATCTAATAATTTATATTTCTCATTTTTATGCTCATGGATTAAATTAAACCAAATGAATGAATAGTTAAACGACGTGAGGAGATTGAAACGGATATATTCCAAGGGTGGAGTGCGGAGCATGTCGTGTAGGCCTGCCTGTCTAGCTCATCGTGTCTATTACGATGTTATCTTAGAATCTTAGTTAATTGATTATTCTTATTCTCCTTTTCAACAGGTTTTTGTTTGCCCAATCAATTATATATAATCCACGATAAATTGATAATCTATGAACTGGGTCAAGGCCTACGTGTCTTTGAAGTCTGAGGATCAAGGGCCAAGACACGTGGCCAATCACCATTTGACATGGTATGAATGTATGATGTTCCTCAATCTCTTCTTTCTCGCTTGGACAGCGAAACTTTATTAAGGAATGTTAAAGAAGGTAGATAGCATATTCCAACTTTATTAACTCAAATAGTAATTGAAAGAAAATAAAAATAATAAATTAGAATTAGAATGAGTTAAGAATTCTATTAATTGTGTAAGAGAAAAACAAGACAAAACAATTATAAGTACACTATTAACTATAGTGGATAATTGTCAATTTGGTACAAGTCACTTTATAACGATTCAAATTGACATATGAAAGTGAATGACAAAACAAAACAGAACAGAGTCAGAGAGCAATCGGTGAGGTTGGCTTGTTGCTATAGTTTTGCTTGGTGAACGTGGTGTTGAGTAGTGTTGGGTCTATGAGTCTATCTCGATCTTAATTAACATAAAAACTTTACACAAAGTCCCGAATCTTTTGCCATAAATTATGCCAGTTGTGTAAAATCCCGACAGGAAAGAGAAATTGACCCATTTTTTGTTTTCTTTTTTGTGGTAAGAGAAATTCATCGATTCATTCACAAATGAAGCACAACTTTCATTTGAATATTTAAAGGAATTATGCACCATGCCTGTAGTAGGGTAGTAGGTTAATTCTAGCTAGCTAGGCCCTCTACCATCACCAATTCACCATGCATGATTGAAGAAGAAAATTGATTGGGATCTTAGATCGTCCAGCCCCATATATAGATTCCTTACATATAATCAGATTAGGTACGTGTGGACCCAGTAGGTGACTAAAAATGGGTGCATGTCACTTTCTTAAGGAGTTCTGGAGTTGGGTAGAGGGGTCAAAGGCATTGAATTTGCACAGTACGTACATAACCACATGATATAATTAAAACTACCAACTACGATATCATACGATATACGATCAAAAAAGTATGAAATAAATAAAATTTGCACGAAAAGAATACAAGTGCATGATTCATGATTCATTAACCCAAAAAAAAAAAAAAAAAAGATCTGGCCTCATCATGATTCATGACCTTTTGCATGGTCCATCATGACATGTGGCCCTTGGCTGCAAAAGTGCATGTATGACAGAATGTGAACCCAATTGAAAAAACTAAAGAAAAATAGAAAATGATAGCTAGCTAGGTAGTTCAAAATTGAGGAATAACAACATTAAAACTTCAGACAAGAATCATTAAACTTTTGGTGTTCCAGCTCAATCCAGAACAAATACAGTGACTATGAATTTGATCAGCTTTCAGATAACCAATCTTTTTCAGTCTTTATGAGCAGTTCTACCTCATAATTAAGCTTGTGTCTTCTCAATAGTCAATACCAGTACTTATAATTAAGTTTGCAGGTGAAAGCAAGCCAATGCATTTTCTGTTCTTGATTGGGATGGATCCCACTCATAACTTAGAATGAAAACACAGCCAGTACCGTTTTAATTCTAAGCTTAAACAAAAGTCCATCTCCAAAGTTCTTGCCTTCTCATGCATGCATGCCCATTTTTCCATATGCACTTAACATGTTACATTTACAAACATATGTATAATAAAGGTCACAAATTCGAATCTCCTATTTCTAGATTCAAATAAATTATGTTATTTAGATAAATCTCACATTTGTGAAGTGTACGTTGTCTCACATTGAAAAAATAAAATATTACTTAAACACTTGTAAGATATTAAGTCTCTTATATTATAGTGAATTCTTTAATTTAAAATTATAAATATTAAAATATTTAGGTATGCTTAAAATTTTTTATACAATCTGAAAATTGAATTATGTAACTTATATATGTGAATATGGGGTGCAATTTGGATGAGTTGGATGGGTTTGCAGGCTAATTTGAGCTCAACCCAACATACTACTATACTAGTGGCCTAGTGTTTAGTTAACTGGTTTTTATTTAAAAGAGTGTTTCTATCTACTCACCCTAACATTTCTCTCCTTGACTGTAACACCACTACACACCTACACACCTCTTATCAGCCTCATTTATGACATCCACTTTGTCGTTCTTCTCCCTCGATTTCCTTCCTCCTCTCTCTTCGTACCCTCTGTCGGACAAAAAGAGACGTAGTAGTAGGGGTGAACGGAAAGGAAGAAGGAGAGAGAGAGAGAGAGAGAAGACGAGTATGATCCATGAGGTGAACTTACCTGCATCGGGGATACCAATAGGTGGTATCCCCATCCTCTTCTCTCTCTCTCTCCACCTTTCTCTCTCTTTCTCTCTCCCTAGTGATACCACACAGGTCAGAGATAGGTAAGTTTTATTCATAATCCATTAATGGAGTATATTATAATAATAATAATAAATTATCTTTTAGTACCAAATCACTAATAAAAGACCATAACTTAAAAAGTTAGTATAATGGATAATTTCTAGATCTTTTATTAATGCATTTGTTGTATTTGTATAGATGCACTTGGTTTATTTTTATAGATTCATTGATTTTGTAAATGCACTTGTTGTATTTTTATAGATATACTGAAATTTTTTTATAGATGCACTCGGCACTATTCACCGAGTATTCAGTAATTACCATTGTCAAACAGTTATTGCCACTGTCCAACAGTAGCTATTTGAAGTATATAAAACCTTATAAATATACTTTATGTATTTTCTTATATAAACATGTCAAAAACTAATGAAATCAATATAAAATACAAAATTCAAATTTATAAAGTCACGTCTACCTTATAACATAAAAATAACTTTTACTAATTGTCATTATTCGATAGTGGCAAATTGTCCAGTTAAAAAAAAAAAAAAAACACTCCGAGCACTCGGTAAGATGACAAGCGCTCAGCACAAAAAACATAAAAAAAATTATAACGTGGACAAATAAGTAGACTTATTTGTCATTTCAATCTTCCAAGTGAGTTTATTTATTATTAAAAAATGTAAAATAGACTTTAAAATCATTTACTTGTTTTTTTTTTCCTAATTAATATCAGTTCAACTCGGATTAGGGGTTCAACCCGGCCGAAACCTCAACCCGAACTCTTACCCGCCTGAATACCTTGTCCAACCCGTACTCTCACCCGCGCTCAATAAACGACAGAAAAATCGTGTCGCATGCCGTCCTTCACGGTTTTCACCTAAAGACGAAAAATCATCGAAACGATTTAGGGCAGAGTCGTTTGATTTCTGCATTTCTTTCGACTCGCTGAAACACGAACTCGCTTCGCTTTGGCTTCTCTGCATTACCCATCACAAAGTCTCTGAACTCCGAAGCTGAACATGCCAGGCGAAGGTTAGTGTAATTCTGGCAATACTACTTCTACTATTACTACTACTACTACGAAACCAAAATTAGCGTGAGATTGATGATTTTCATTGTGAAGAAGCTAGTGAGTAACGAGCATGGTGTTGCAGACATGGACCGTCGAAAAGAGAGGATGAAGAGCGACTGCAAGAAGATCATGGAGAGCATAAACGCTATGTGTTTCGAGAACCTGAGCGACGAGCAAGTGAATTCGCTGGTGATGATGAGGGAAATCGCGCGCGGAGTTGTGAACAATCGGGTTGAGAAGGTGACGTCCAGCGATGTGAAGAAGGCCTTGTCTTCGAGTATTGAGAAGATGGTAAGTTGGGTTTTGTGAATTTTTGTTGTGTTGTGTTGTGGGTTGTGGTTTGAGTTTGATTTGTTGCTTTTGGAGTGTGGTGGGTGCAGGTGGATTCATGCAGGGATGTAGTGAGCATTTTGGGTAGGATTTCTTGTGAAGGGTTGGGTGAGGAAGAGGTGGAGAAGGTGTTGAGGATGAAGGAAATTGCAATGGGGATTGTTTGTAAACGACCCAGAGTTGCAACCATGCTGGGTTGTGAACCTGGTGAAAGGGTGTGTATGATTATGACTTATGAGCTACCATGTCAAATTTGCATTTGTGAATTGTTGGTTCACCTTGTTTTTGTTGTTGGTTGGTTTATTTATCTGATGAGTGTTGCAGGGTGATATAGCTGATGATTATGCAAGCGACAAGGATGTGTATAGTGGGGGGGTAGAAGCTGAGTTAAGATATGAAGATGGTCAGAGTGAGCTACGGGATAGCCTTGTGGATGGGGAAACACACGCTTGCAATGGGAATGCCCAAATTGGAGGAGCAGGGGCAGAGTGGACAATTGTTGAAGATAACCGTGCAAAGGAGGAAACAGTTTCCAGAGATGAATATGGTCAGAATGAGGTGCGACGAATTGAGAGGACAACTGATTCTGGGCATGAGGAGCAGATTGGACGGGTAGAGGGGTTGATGTTTGAAGATGACTGCCTCGTGGTGGTAGCAGAGTTCGAAAATGAAGATTTTCAAACTGATGTGCATAAACCTTTGTCACCTTCAACCCTTCAGCACTTTCTTTCGTGGCCTTTGGATGACAGGATAACCTTAGAGTGGGTTCAGGGCATGATGTCTGCTCTTGAACAGTCCTTAAAGAGCGACTTGCCAATCAATTTTCGAACTGTGATGTCAGTTACTGTTGTGGATAAATTGATTGATACTGCTTCAAGTATCCTATGCAAGGAGCCAAACTGTGTGGAAGTTGATTGCCATGGAGAGGATTCAAGAGTTGTTGTAGTTGGCGACATTCGTGGACAGCTTGCTGATTTACTCAATCTCTTTGAACATGCTGGGTTGCCATCTGACAACCAATTTTATGTTTTTAATGGAAATTATGTTGATGGAGGAGCATGGGGCTTGGATGTGTTTCTGGTCTTGTTGGCTTGGAAGGTAACACGAAGATAGTGGTAATTGTAAATTTATTGGTTTCCTTTTAATCTTTGACTTGACCTGTTAAAGAAACTTAGAAAAAATATATGACCTGTTATAAGTTCATGTGCCTGCTGTGCTGGCCAAGTTGCATGCTAATGCTTTTGATTTTTTTTTTCGGTTATATGGCCCTCAAACAAATTGCATTGCAATGTTTATTTTGGATCTTGAAGAATCTAAGTGCACTTACTCTTGGACAATAATTAAGCAAAAGATAGTTTTATTTTTAATATGTGGATAATTCTCATAGATATCAGGTGCATGACTTTTTTGGTAGGCACTGATAATTTTATGTTTAATATATATGTATTTTCTTTACATTTAGGTATTGATGCCTTGTAGAGTATATCTACTTCGTGGGAACCATGAGTCTAAATATTGCACATCTATTCATGGTTTTGAGGAGGAGGTCAAGACCAAATTCGGCGATCAAGGTGAATACGTCTATAATAAATTCCTCGACTGCTTTAAAGAACTCCCTCTGGCTTCAGTCATAGCCAATTGTGTATATACTACTCATGGAGGTCTTTTTCGGAGCTTGTGTGTTGCCCCTTTGAGAAGGTCTAAAAGAAAGAGGGAAGAAAGGCTGGAACTAGGCTCTTTAGAAGATTTATCTAAGGTTCAAAGATCTCTTATAGATGCTCCAGATGAAGGTCCAAATATATTACTGACTGACGTGCTATGGTCAGATCCATCAAAGGAAGATGGTCTAGTTGAAAAAACATATCGAGAACGAGGTCTTTGGTGGGGTCCTGACTGTACTGAGGCTTTTCTAAAACAATCCAACTTAAAGGTAAGTCTGGAAAAATATCACTTGCTCCTTTGCTTCATTTTGGGAAAAGATCACCTGCCCCTTTCATAGGTTGTCATTTAAGATTTGATGTTTTACCTTTTTTGCTATAGTTGATCATAAGATCACATGAAGGCCCAGATGTAAGGGCAGATCAAGATGAATTTGGTGACATGCTAAGTGGTTACAGTGTGGATCATGTTGGAGAATCTGGGAAGCTATATACTCTGTTTAGTGCTGCGGATTACCCACAGGTTAGGGTTCCTCGGTGTATCTTATATATATATATTTATATTTTTGAGTACCTTCATTCCAATGGTTAACATGTTTTAGTTTTACATTATCTATGCAACTTTCAATTATGTTTTACTGATTACAGCTTTTTTTTTTTCTCACCATTAACCTAGCAATTACTTCATTTTTGAATAAACTGCAGAATTTTTAGACCTTAGTAATTGATTGTCTAATATGCAGTTTGGTGAGAAGAGGTATAACAATGAAGGAGTCTATGCTGTATTGAAGCCTCCTAATTTTGAAAGTCCTTCGTTCCACTCATTCAAGGCTGTAGGAAGGCCAAAGGTATGGGTCAAACCATTTTTTAACATATTATTCCAGGACAGTTTTTCTTTATTTTGTGAGGGAGAAAAAGAAAAATCATGGACAATAGATTAATATTAGAGAACACTAAGATAGCATCTGGTTTTATTAACATCATAATGCATGGGGATTCTTAAAGGTAAAGATCTATATCATACAAGGACATTTATGTCACTTAAGATTAAGGAGGCTTGCTTTTTTCAAGTGGTTGACCTTTCATGCTTAGAACATGTGCATTGGGCACAGGAGTGGCTGATGAGCAAGAAAGCTTTTCAAAAGCCAAAAGGCTTCCTTACTTTTGTGCATATTGTTTCTGAATGAATATATCTGATTAATGCTTTGTTCTCTTTCTAAGAAGACTTGATGATCTTTTTAACAGGTAGATCCTTGTGTTGCTGATGGTGACAAAGCTTTGGCCATTGTTGGTGAACCAGACTTGGCATCAGTGGTAAGTTGGTTATAGCTCATGGAAACTTTGCTCTCATTTTTTCTTATTCCATTTCTTTTCCACATGAAGAATATGTTATTGCGATCAAGACATGTTTCTGGACTGTGATTCTTCGTATTGTATGCTGTTGATGGTTCAAATAATTTTATTCCATTTGCCCTTTTTATATGTAGAGATATCATGAGGGACATGTATGATTGCACCATTGATAGTTAATTGTCAAATATTATATTATATTCTCATGTATTGTCCTACTATTTTTAGAGTTTATCAACTTATCTCAAGTGCATTTTTACTGATATATGTTTCTTGCGACCTTGTGGCATAGAAGTTCTTCATCATCCTCCTTAGTTCTAGAACAGTTTTCCATTGCTTAAAATCAAGTCTAACAAATTGAGCCTCTATTGGCCTTTATTATACTGCCTCAGCAGTCTGCAACTGGTGCCACCGCTTTGTCTCAAACATCTATTCCACCTGGGATTAGTTCTGAGTTTGACTTCGAGGCATTGGGCATGTCTAATCCCCCTTCTTGGAGTGTTTTGTTGGCGGATGATGCAGGCGGCACCCAACTTGTCCAAGTTCCAAAGGCTCCTGTGGTGGAAGGGTTGCCTCTGCCTTCAGACTTACAGGTGGTGGATCTTTCAGGTTGCAATTCTTTCTTTATTAGCAGAGGTCTAAAATTGAGTTTTCGTGCAGGAGCCTCATAAAGCTGCTTACAAGTATTTCTTGGAGCTTATTGCTGGGCTGAAGCATATGATTTCAACAAGGGTGAGTCAGCTTCATTTGATTCTTTGTGCTTCTTTCACTTGTAAATTGACATGATTTTATCAAGCAGGAGGTTGAGAATGGGGCCCATGAGTCAGCCATGCAAAAGAGATCTCGGCATCAAAAGGGGATGGAACAGGATGAGGTCAACTTGAAGCCAGAGGATTAGACACAAATGATATGAATCACTAAAGAGAACAAACATTGTTAATGATGCCTCGGTGTCTGGGACAACAGCTTGTATATATCCCATATTCTTTCTGAAAGAGAATGCACAGAAACAAGATATGGATGTACGGATATGATTGGTTCGCAACATATGGGAATAGTCTTCAGAAGTCTCAACTTTGGAAGGAGGTTCCCGAAGCAATTTTGTGGCTATCTGTCAGAGTTACTAAAAGCACATATTATATGGCTGAGATCAAGCAAGACTTGCTGGTTCAAAGGTATATCATCTTCTAGTAGTCGATTGAGCTAAGTGATTAGGTGGCAAATGAGCTATAGCATGAAAAAGTTGTTTTTCTCTATATGGAGATACTGATGGTGCCAAAAAGGCGCACTTGGTTCAACTGTCAACTGTTTGTTTAATCAAGAAGCTACTGGAGGTTGTACCCACCAAAAGCTATTGGAGGTTGTGGGGATTGGAGTTTGCCTCAGCTGATCCAGGCAGTAAGCCAGTGACTACTACTGTTCTTTGGTATGCAAGCAGTTAGTCTAATCATTGCTCCTTGTGAAGTGCTTGAAAGATCTCGAATTGGAAATCCTTCACAGTTCATGCTATACTGGGAATTTCGGATAATGCCCATTGAAGTCTCCTGCAACAACAAAACTCATTTTAAAGACCCTTTAAATCTTAGTCAAATTGGTTACTCTCGGAGGATGTTCAGTCCAATGATGAATTGATTGCCCCAAACTTTAGCAGGCAGTGTTGAAGATCGTGATGGCTCTGAAATCCTTTTTTATTTTATTTGTAATGGTCCAAATGTGCTTAGAAAAGCCTAATACTAGCTTACCAACTGTCTTTAAATGATTTATGGCTATTGTATTGAATATTGATTTATTTACATCTACTAGGGTTAGCATTTGCTCAAGTGGCTTTGTCAATATTGATTCTTGGTGTAAAAGTAAAATTATGATATTCCTGGTGAAGTAGTGGGTTTATTTTATATTTACATAACAAGTCCTGCTATCATATTCCTTTCGGGTCCAATCTTCACCAACGTCAAGATTTTGTTTTTTCAACAACATTTAGCATTAAAATTCGAACATCTTACATAATAATTACAAATAAAATATGGAATTTAACTAATGGCAATTTTTAAATGTTCATATAAATGAACGAGCATTACAACCTATAAAATGATAATTCTACTAATACAGCAATTATTAAAGGGAGTAAATCTTACACTAACAGAAGCACCACTTCACAACTAAACGCATTTGCCACAGATTCTAAAGTGCATATTTCATTAAATAGCCAGAGCAACTGCACCATGAGACTGCATCTCACAGAAATCAGAATAGAAACTTTCAACATGCCTGAAAATCCTCGGCAACCAACTCCGTTGCTTACTTTAGTCATCCTTTCCGGTTGGATCATCCTCCCTCTCTCTTTCGTTTCACAGCACTCTTACACCTGCCCTTTTTTGAATTCCCAACAACATCCATCAAACATTTATGCACTGTGCTCTTGACTTCATCAAGTAGCTTCATATCTTGGGAATCCATCCTTTCGGTTGACAACAAATCAGCTATGTTTGCAATTTGTTTCATAGAAGAAACCTGCAAATTTAGTGATATTAATTAAAGATAACTAAGTATAATTCTAATGATTATTAAACATTATAGACTTATTATGCATAAACTTACTATTCTCTGAAACTCAGATTCTAAAGATTCAGGCCTCCCCACAAATTTACGAGTAATTTGCTCATACCACTCCATGTACATGCTTTCATCCACACCTTCCTCACCTTCCAGAATATGGACTCGACGCTCTAACCATTCCCTAATCTCTGAGCGCATTTTCCCTTTGAGCTCCAACTCCTCCATATCCTTTGACAAGTTTAACCCCTGATCAAGTGCAGGAATCTTCCTCTCCCATTTTTGGACATTCTCTGGGATAGGTTGAAGCATGCCAAACTGTCTAAGGCAACGATCAGGAAGGTGTCTTTCTGCCTTGCCAAAGCAAATCAACATAGTTTTTGATGTCCGTAAAATCAAGTTATTTTTTATATCTTCGGGTATAACTGTAGAATCCAAATCTTTGTATGGAAACCACTTAACCTGAATATCAACACCATACCAATTGCTATCACCATCAGCCAAGCAAAATATTATCATATCAACCAAGAAACATGTATTTGAACTTACATCAGAAGGTTGAAGGGAATCCAAGGCCTTGCGGTAGGCAACTATGTTAGTTTTCGATCTTGATCCACTGGACCTTCCTTTCCACCTAAGAGAAAATGGAAAATAACCACCATGGTTTGGCTCTTGATTGAAGTTTGGTTGGCCAACACTCAGGTGATAATAACTCCAACACTACAAGGAATAACAAAAACCAGAGTCAATACTTTATCTGAAAGCCATTGAGAGGTGCCAATAGCTCCTACACCCCACCAGACCGAAAAAAAGGGCATGGATATGTTACCTGCAATAGTGTCAAAGAGCCACTAATTGTGCCTTGAGATTTAAGGGAGGCATTACCAAGAGCTCTATAGAGGAATGCCAATGCTGCTGCCCCCCATGCAAAACTTCCAGCTTCATCAAACTTTTCAAACAATGGAAGAAAAGTAACAGAGACTTTATTCCCAGTAGTTGTGGAAAATATTGTACAACCCACAAGATATAGGAGATAAGCACGTGTATGGCGCTCAATCTCTTCAACTGGTGCATCTTCAGGACATTTAGAAAAGCAATCTCTCAACCAATTTAGCTTCAACATTCCCCCATTTAGGTCCTTTGGTGCTTTCCCAAGTAGGTCTTCACATACTGAGCCAGGTGTCTTCACTGTTACACCTATAACAGGATTTCCATCAATTGGTAGCCCAAGTATAAGTGCAACATCTTCTAGTGTTATAGTCATTTCTCCAACAGGCAAATGAAATGTATTTGTTTCCCTCCTCCACCTCTCAACAAGTGCCGAGATGAGTGAATTGTCAAGAATAATCGTTGGAATTGATCTGAAGTACTGAAATCCGGCTTTCTCAACCAACTCAATTTGTTTAGGTGTGAGTCTCCATTGTTCAAGCATTGAAGTGTGTTCATGACATCTAAGCACACCACGCTCCTATAAAGTCTTGATTGAGTTATCACTACATATGATTATTCAAACTACAGGAAAAAAAAAACAAGTTCTAGAAGGGATTAATGACAAAAATTGTCGTCTAACCTGTCCATCCCAAATTGCTGAAGAGACATGATTATCTTGATCATAAAGTACAGACTTGTCAATTGGTCCAGGATCTATATGCAACTCCATTTTGAGTCAACAATCCTAAATTCAAGAAAGGGAAACATAAGAATTATATCCCATAAGTTATGCCAATAACCATATTTAACAATAATAAATTCAGTGCGGTGTAGAAAAAAAAAATGCAATTGAAAGGGTAGCAACTAAACTACTATAAATGAGTTCAAAGTTAACTTTGTGGCTTGAGTTGGGGTTGCTTGCCCAAGGTTTTTTTGTCCCTCTTTTTTCTTCCTTTTTTCTCTTTTAAACTACAATAATTAAAGTTGCTGGGCAAAGTCATTTATCAGAAGATAAAAGGTTGCTCGGCTAAGGGGCTTGCATCAGCTGGAGTTACACACTCAAATGGAGCCAAGATTAAACTTCAATTAAAAGATAAATAAGGTTACTTGGACACAAAGATGTAAACAATCACTAATAATTTCTTTTAAATTATTTTTTTGCTATAAAACAGAAGCCCTTCACTGGAAATTAAGAAGAAAGCTTTCTATGATAAGTTGTGTTCCTTGAAGACACCAAATATGATAGGACTTCCATAAACAAAACAAAGAAATTTGCTTCAAACAAACAGAGTATTACTTTCAAAGCATCCAAAGCCCATGTCTTTAAATGAATTCTAAAATTTTGAAAAAAAAAAAGTTAGAAAATTGAGAACCCTACCCAGAAGAAAAAATCTACCCAGATTATCATTGACTTCAAACTCAACAACCCCAAGTACTTTTTAGCCAAAAAAGGGCAAAGCTTCTTGCTTTCATGAAAAAAATAAGCAAAACTTCGCACATATTCTCAGGAAATATAGGAAATTGGAAACATGAATTACAGCACAAAACAGACTGACCTGAAATTAACTGTGTGCCGAAACTAGGTTTTGTGAAAAGGATCAGAAATCCTCAAAGACGAGGAAGAAGCCGGGGAAACCCAGAAAACGACGATGATGGATGTGTCGTCTGGTTTCACATATGCTTGAAGATGAGCATGAAACCAGAGTCGTTTTCCTTATCTTTTCCGAGACTTGAGTGAGAGATGGTGTCGACGTGTCGTTGTGTGGGGAAGACCATCCAACGGTGATAATTACGGAGTCGTGCTCTATGTCATTTGTGTTACGTTACCACCAAACGACAATTTAACGTGTCGTGTTGTACATGTCAATGTTGTGTGTTTCGTGTTGATATTAACTCGACTCGTTTATTAATTGTGTAATTATTAGAAATTTAGAATTAAGCACTAATTTTATTATACTTTATTCATCTAAATTTTGAGCTTAATCTCACTTCACCATCTAAAAAAAAAAGTGTTAATTTATCACCTGAATTAAAAATTTATTACAATGTACTACCTTTGACTCATTTTTTCTAAGTTTTTGTTAAAAATAAGAGTGTTTTGGTATTTTCAAGTCAGTTTTTTATTGTGTCAAAGCAAGTAAAGTATAAAAAAAATCATTTTTTTTTCTAACAATATGAACTTGAAAAAGACCAAAATACTCTTATTTTTAACAAAATTTTAGATAAAATTAGTCAGAGGTGATACATTGCAAAAAAAATTTAATTCATATTGGTAAATTGACACAATTGTTTTTTTAAGTGGTAAAGTGACATTGAGTCCAAAATTTAGATGGATAAAATATAAAAAAGTCTTAAACATCTATTTTATAAATTATAAACTCATGGCTAAAACCCTCTTATCTATTGACTAGGTGCATTATATGTCCATATTGAGTGAAATTCACTAAATTAAAATGCTAACAAAACCAAAGAAAAAATAATTCTAATCCTATAAAAATTTGTAAAGTATGAAATCAAGAAATGAAGGAAGACAAATTTTATTCATATAAATATTAAGTAAAAATGTTTGTCATATACAAATGACCATTTGATTTAATAAATGGTATTATCTAGATAACAATGCGATTTCACAGGGGTAGGACTAGTAGGAGACATATTTGTAACATCAAAACCGCATAAAGATCAATTATTTATACTTTTTTTATGTTAATATTTTTGTTTGACATTTTTGTAGAATTATCAAAAGCGATTTTAGAAACACTTTTATTTAGTAGCGCTTTTGTCAAAAGCGCTTATGTTAAGAATCACATATAAATTTTTACAAAATTTCTAAGTTGTTTATGCAAAATCACTTGAAAGTGCTTCTTGAGAAAGCACCTGTCAGGTGCTTCTCAAAAAAACCTTTTGAAGTGCTTTTATAACTCAAAAGCACTTCTAATTATTTTTGCCAAACGCTATCAAAAACGTTTTTACTAATTTGAAAGTGCTTTTGACAATTTTAAAAGCAGTACCAAACGGATAAGTATTTTTGGGTTATAAAAGTGCTTTTAAGAGATTTTTTGAAAAATATCTGGCTCATGAAACACTTTCAAATGTTTTTGCATGAACCATTTAAAATTTTTTATAATAATATATTTGTACTTCTTAACAAAAGCGCTTACAATAAAAACGCTATTAAGTAAAAGGGCTTTTAAAAATCAGTGTCAAACATGTTATAATACTTGTTAGAAATAACATTTTTTTTAGACTTATTTGCACATTTGGCACTTGATTTTAAGGTTTTGTCTCAATTTACCCTCTTACATTTTTTTTGTCTCACATAACTCCCTGAACTTTTATGGCGTGTCCCACATTGCTCTATTCCGTCAACTCCGTTTACACCACAATTAAAAATGCTGACGTTGAAAGGTAATTTTATCATTTTAACCGTTAAATATTTTTAAAACAATATTTAAAATAATAAAACTTTAAATTAAAATAATATTTTTAAAATAAAATCAACTAAATTTTTTTTAAAAAAAAACCAAACCTTTCCCTCCCCTGCGCATGCCAGCCCCTTATCTTCCCACCATTCCGGCCACCCCCTCCCCCTCCCTACTCGGCCCTTCCTCCTCCACCGTCACAATGTTGCACCTCCCCCCC
>QANW01003611.1:1913053-1955009 GCA_003254865.1 Dryas drummondii
CCCACCTCAAACCCACCCCACACAATCCATATGTATTTTTTTAATTACAATTTTTTATTTAATTAAAATTTCAATGTTTATATTTTTAATTAAAAAAATGAGGGAAGGTTGTCAACATGGCATATTGGGTCCCACTAATTACCACATGGCAAAGACTAGTCCTATGTGGCTGAAAAGATGAAATTACTCTGCTACGTAGATGCCACGTCAGCATTTTTAATGGTGGTGTAGACGGAGTTGACGGAATCGAGCAATGTGGAACACGACATAAAAGTTCAGGGGATTATGTGAGAGAAAAAAAATGTAAGGGGATAAATTGAGATAAAACCTTAAAATTAGGTGCCAAATGTGCAAATAAGCATTTTTTTTATGTGCAATTTTTGTACTTTAGCTCAAGAAAATTAAGAGTTCGTTTGACATTGCTTTTAAAATTGGCAAAAACGCTTTCAAATTAGTAAAAACGCTTTTATTGCGTTTGACATAAATAAATAAAAGTGCTTCTGGATTATAAAAGCGTTTTTAAGTGGTTTTTTGAGAAGCACTTCCAAGTGTTTTTGCATGAAACACTTGAATTTTTTATAAAAATTTATATGTGCTTATGAGCAGAAACGTTTCTAACAATATGAGCAGAAGTGCTTCCAACAAAAGCGCTATTGATTATAAACGCTTCTAAAAAATAATGCCAAACCAGCCCTAAGCTTTGTAATAAAAAAAAAAAAAAAAACTTTATAATTATACCACGTGCATAGCACGTGTGGTCGGACTAGTGAAAGACGAGGGCAAATGGAGAGACAGTGTAAAGTTCCTACTTCCTACTCTGGCTATGGAAATCGAAGGTGAAGGCCTCTCAAAACTTGTACTAGAGAAGGGCCATAAGGCCGTGTTTGGAAGAGGAAATGGGTTCACCGCCAACGACCGGACAGTGTCTCGTCGTCACGTTTTGTTCAAATTTGAACCCAAAAGCGAGACCCAAACAGAGCCCGGCGTTTCATTTGAGGTTGTGGGGAAGAACCCCATATGGATCCGGAGGAGCCAAAAAGATGGAGGGAAAGTTATTAGGGTTTTCAGGAGGTCGGAGAAGGGTGAGGTGGCGGCCGGTGATTGGTTCTGTGTTTCTGGGAAGAGACCCATTTGGTTTAGTGTGAGAAATGTTGGGGTTGAAGAGGGAGAGAAGAGGGTTTTGGAGAGTGAGAGTGAGCTGGCTGAGAGTTTGCCAAGTGGGTCTGAATTGGAAGGTCTCGATGTTTCAGGCATTGATCCCGTTAAAGGTTTGGCTCTAAATTGCTTCATGCTCTTGTTTGTTTTCTGGGAAAGTTGAGGAAATGGTGAAAAATGATACCTTGAATGTTTGGGTTACTTTTTTTTTTTTCTCACTTTCTCTTTCATTCCTTTGTTTTTTGTTTTTTTGTTTTTGGGTTGTGTTTTCGTTTGTGAGAATGGGTGAATGACTGGAATTTATGGGTGTTGAAAACTTGAAATTGCTTTTAGGGACTGCTTTAGTGCCTCTTTCTGTTTGCTGAGAAATTAAAGAAAAATGATAGAAGCAAAAGATGATATGTTGAATTTTGTGAATTGGTAGTGTTTTGGGAATGTTTGGTGTTTATGTATAGAAAATGTGTAAAAACCAAATTATCAAAAAGGTTGGGGATGTTGTTTTGGGTTTAAGGCACTGGATGTGTAGTAAAAAATTTGAGGTAAGAATAGAGCCTGACAAACCTGTTTTGATTCTTCAGACTTCTTGGTGAACCTTGTTAATGTTAGCGTGACTCACAATTCTATAATATATGCTGTAGACTACTTTTTGTGTAGCTTTTTTCCTTCACAGCAGCTAAGTTCTAGATTTGAGGCAGTGCTTATGTGCACGTAGAAAATTTTGAGTTGTTTTAGAATAAAAAATTTATTTATTATGCACATTTCTTCCTGGTTTTTCTTCTTTTTTACATATGGTAGCCAGATTTACCAATTATGCTTGTGAATCATAATGCTAATGATACACTGTTTTGGGAATGCAGAGTTTGGCTTTGTTGTAATGGGGCATGAGTTTGATCACTATCCCAGGCAAATGATCCGTGATGTAAAGAACTGGAACTGGTTCCTTGAGGAACCTGGAAAAGAAGTTGACGACCATGATGATGATGAATTTAAGAGGAAAGAAAGGTGGGGTGGGAGGAGAAAGAGGAAAATAGGCGAAGAAAATGAGGATGATGAGTGGACGGGGGAGAGTGAAGCTGATGAAGAGCTTGTAGCAAAATTGAGAAAGGTAAATAGGCCAAAATATTCTACAAGATCAAAGGGTGGTAACAAACCTCAGAAGGATACAAAAGGTGGTAAAAGTTCTGGGCAGAAGAAGATTACTGGTGCGGATGAAGAGGGCATTGAAAATGAAGACGAAGAAGATGAAACTCTTGGAGGCTTCATTGTTGGTGAGGATGACTTGGAAGAAGAAGAACTAGAAGAGACTGATGAAGAGGAGGAGGAATTTTTTGAAGATGATGATGAAGTAGATGATTGATGCAAGCAGCAGAACATATTTTTGAGTGTTGCATAAGATGGGTAGTTGGTTTAACTTTTTTAACTACTTGTAATTAGTAGCTTTGTTTGTGTAGTATGTTTGCTTTTGCAATATAGAATCATGTACCATATGCTTTTCCAACTTCTCCTCATCTTGATTGAAATTGGAAAAATGTTCCTTTTATTTTGTAATAAGTTGGTATTGTGTTTAAACACTATTACAAGCGGACCCTAATTAGTTTTGGATTAATGGATAAGTAGACCCTAATATTTTTAGTCATGTTGGAAGAAATTGAATTCTTAACCTACCTTAATCCTAATCCTAGCATATTGGAAATGTGTTTTGAATTTTTTATTATATATTTTTTTTACTTATTTTAATCCTAGCCATTATTACAAATCTAGGGGTTATTGATCTATTAATGTCACCCTATGCACACCCAAAAAAGTTTAGTTTAAAAGGAGTAAAATATAGAAAATCAAATAGAGCATAAACAAGCAGAAAATTCAGATATGTTAAAAAGATATGTTGTAGTTGAGCACATGCTTCTTCTAGCTATGGGCCTAAGCCCAAAGGACCCAAGTAAAGAGGTAGACCCATAAAAACACCCGGGAAACGACATCGTTTCAAAAGGTACCGGGAACCGAAACTTTTTTATGTTCAGGTCAGCGGCGCCCATCCTCAGGGCTTCAATTCAATATAAAAATCTCAAAATGCAAACTTGTTATTTTAAATTCACGCCCGGGTTCTCGCCGCACGGCGCCGTTTAAAGCTAGGGTTTCTGCAACCACAAAAAATCCAATTTCAATTTTCAATTCCAACTTCCCACACTTGTCTCTCTCACCAAAGCCTAGCTAATAAGGTAATTAACCCCAAATCCAAAGCTTAGAGTTTACCACAGTGATTTAAGCCAATTCAATGCCATAATTACAAGCTAAGCTAGGGCTTAGTCACCCGCGTAAAAATTTTGATTCCTTTGCAGGTCTATATAGGTGTATAGGTATCGAAAGCTGGAGAGCAGATAAGGGCCTCAGTCCAAATGGAAGATTACCCTGAACGCAGTCGTTTCGATGACAACCATATCGCTTACAATGGCCGGGAAGAAGAATTCCACGAACAATTTGAACAGCAACAACAAGAGCAACAATTTGATTCTGGGCGTGGTTTTGAACCGAACCATAACGTAGATAGTGAAGGCAATGAGTTTAGAGATTCATTCAGTCATCGTGATTCGGCTGCGGGGTTAGTTAGGTTTTGAGTTTCTTTTTAAAGTTATAGTCTTTTTTGGAAATTTCGATTTTTTGTGAATATAATTGAGGGTAGGATGAGAGAGTAACATTTGGGTTTCCTTCTTATGTGGTAGAAAACTGTTTGTAGGAGGCGTTTCTTGGGAGACCTCTGAAGGTATTTTTGGTTAAGCTTTTGATTTTTCTGTTGCAATGAATTTACTTGGAATTGGAAAAGAACATGTTTCAGATATTGGGTCATATTGAGGTCATGAATTGTACATTTTATTTTTAATGATATTGGTGATCGAGCCTATTCTTGTGTAAGTTGTTGCTATTCAAAACGAAATTGGATTGATTTATTATTGAGATATCCAAGAATTTGAGGCCTCTTGTGGATGGGCATTGTTGCTTTACTTTTCGTTTTAACATCTACTGTTGAATATGGCTGACTGGTGTATTTTTGTGTGCACCATTCTATGAGGATTACAGTCACTTGTCTCTATCCATATGGAATGAGAGATGTCATTTGGATTCTTTGAAGATAGGTTGACATAGTAATTCTTCTATTCATCTTGCCATACTATTTGAATTGTTAGGCATGTTAAATTGGTATAACTGTCCATCCATGGAGGCATGGAGGGGCTTTCAAAAGCTTCCTACTCTTTTTTCTTTTTCTTATTAAAAAAATTCATGGGCTAGGCTAATGGGAAAAAATTTAGGGTTTGTGCATTAAATGGGAAATGGAAAGACTGGGCTGCCAATGCAAAGAGAGAATTTGAACTTCAATAAACGTCGTTGCTGGAGTTTTCTGGAATTCCCTGGATGAGAACATTTGACATAGTTGCCATTTTATTAATTTCTCTGAAATGCTATGGGAAATGCAATTGATGATTTTCATTAATTTCTAAGGATGACAAAATCAAAACACACCATTAATATGTCTTATGTTCCCCTTAAGAGTGTATTTGCTTAGCTGCTCTCTAACATAATTACTGGCTTGCTGCTTAAGTACCTCATAGAACATGGTGTTTGTTAGTTAATTATGATATAATATTCTACTAGTTTCATGGCCCTGATGCCTTTTGAATTTCCTTCTTAAACTTCACTTTCTTTTATGAAGGGAAAGAAGCTGCAAACTTTCATTATTTTCTCACTTGTTTTCATCATGACTATAAAACCCCCCTTTATCCTCACCAGATTTTATGATAATTTCCTTACAGAAACCTTTAGCAATTACTTCGGCAAATATGGAGAAATAGCAGATGCTGTTATAATGATCGACAAACATTCTGGGAGGCCAAGGGGGTTTGGGTTTGTAACATTTGCTGATCCAGTGGTTGCTGATTCAGTTTTGGAGGAAGAACATGTCATAGATGGCAGAGTGGTAACATTCACTGTTCTAGTGCCTAATAGTATAATGTCATCATTTTTCCAAAAAGTTCAAATGCATTGTTGGATAGTTTTGTCTAACTCAGCTCCCTGATTGGTGATGAAATATTCTTAAACCAGGTGGAGGTGAAGAGGACGGTCCCCAGGGAGGACATGGGATATAAGGGGGTATCAAAAAGAAGGAAGATTTTTGTTGGTGGAATACCAACATCTTTGACTGATGGTATAATACAACTTACATTTATTATTATTGTTAAGAGTAATGAAATTGATTTTTGTTTTCTTTTTTGACACTATGGTAAAACATTGTAGATGAGTTGGGGGAATATTTCTCTACATATGGTAGCATTGTTGAGCACCAGATTATGTTAGATCATAAAACTGGGAGGTCTAGAGGATTTGGGTTTGTGACTTTTGAGAATGAAGATGCTGTTGACAAGCTATTTTCTGAGGGAAAAATACATGAACTTGGAGGCAAACAGGTACAAATCAAAGAATGATTTGTTTATTCTGTCATGTATGGTTTTCTAATGAAATGTTTATAACCTCTGCACTTTAATGTTAAATGTAGGTGGAAATAAAAAAGGCTGAACCTAAAAGAGCTGGTGGTGACTTCAGTGGCAGTTCTGCAAAGTCATATGGTGGCGGACGTGGTGCTGCAGCTGGATATGGAGCATATAATTCCGGAAGTCGGTCCGGTGGAAAAATGGGCAGGGGCTATGGGGGGTATGCCCCCTACGATGCTTACAACAATTTTGGCGGAAACTTCGCTGGAAGCTATGCAGGTTTCTATGGTGGCTATGGTGGATATGGATATGGATTTGGGTATAGTGGACCAATGTATGGCAGTGCTGGATATGGAGCCAATGGTTATGGCATGCCTGGTGGTTATGGTGGCACTGCTGCATATGGTGGTGGTAAAGGGTATGGAAGTGGTGGTGCTGGTCGTAGCGGCAGTGGTGGCGGCGGTGGTGGGGGTGGTAGCAATTATGATACTGGTAGAGGTTATGATAGGAGTGGTGGTTCTACAACTGGAAGATTTCATCCTTATCCAAAGTGAGGAAAAATTTTGTTGACTTCATACTTGCAGTCCACGTCCGCCGACTGTTGGAGCATCGTGAACTTTCCTTAGTCGCGTGAGAGCATCAACAAAATTTGCTGTAATTGTGAAAAAAAAAAAAAAATTCTGATAGTACTTATTAAAATTGGCAGTACTTTGCCTCCCAGAACGGTTCATTTGGTAGAGAAGCAAATGACGACTTTGCTAGTATGCATGGCCTCCAACAGCCGGGTTGTGGCCCCTTCAAACTTTTGAAAGTAAAAAAACTATAATATATGCCTAAATCAAACTCTTTTGTTTTAAAATTACACCACTTCAAGACGAATTTCTTAGTTTAAAATCCTTTAAACTTGAATTTGCTTGTGCAATACAGTTAGTGTGAGTATACATAAGTATGAGAATAGCAAAACAAAAAAGTCATCTCACCAAAAAATAATTATGCAATGATAAAATTTCACAATTCATAGCTCACATTTCTCTGTGTATGCTCGATTGCTCATATTTCTTATGCTTATGAAGGAATTTAAGTGTGATTTGTATCCAGATTTCAACCAGAAAAATTAGGCAATTGGAAAAATTAAAAATTTGGTGGAGAAATATTTTTATGTGATCATAATACCACATACCAATACACGATACCATTAATCTATTCAAATTATATCCTAAAAAATATTCTTAAAATTTTATACAGATTGTAATTTAAGTAAATTTATTACAACGCGTCACAGTCACATTTAAAAAATTCTCATTTCAGTGTGGGCCTGTCTAATATGGGAATAGGAATGTCTCGGCCGAGTATTGACTGTGTAGTCTGTGTCCAAAACCTCCCCGTGCCTGTCTCTCAGTTTATCCAAACACCTGGCTAGACGATACTGTGCATCGAAATGCGAGCTCTCGCACTAACTGAAAGACCAAAGCCTTTGAGTGAGCTGTGAGCATGTCCTTCTTGGTCAAGACCACTAACTGTCACCATTTATCATCAACTGCCATGGCAATGTGCTCAAGCTTTTGCCCTCGTATTCCCAACCGCTTCAGAGGGAGACCTATTTACTTCTTCCCTGCAAAACCACTTTCTCTTTCTTTGAAAGCTTTCTCTTCTCAAGCATCCAATGATTCATCCAAAGGTATGTTCTTAATGTTTATGCATATAATTTTCCTGGGTAATCCTTTTTTTTCCCAGTAATACTTTCTTTTTTGTTAATAATAAGCATAAACCAACAATTTGAATTGAGCATGCTAATGGGTTATGGGAGATATGGTTTTACTGTATCCTAAGCTGCAAAGGATAGAAATTTTCACAGTTTATAATCACACTGAATATTAAACAGAGTATTGCAGAATCACTGATGAATTAGATATTTTGTAGTCTGTTGTTGCACTACATCTTATGCTATTCACTGAGCCAGTTATTTTTTTTTTTCTTTTTATAATAAATTCATGCAGATGAATTGCCAACACGTGTGGGTTTCCTAGGCCTTGGAATTATGGGTTCTCCAATGGCACAGAACCTTATAAAATCTGGGTATGGGTTTCCAACATTGATGATGTTCATTCATAATTATCTGTCAAGTTTGAATGGTTAGGATGAAGTCCTTATATTCAAATATATTCTGGAAAAACTCTGTGACCATAATTCTTAGAAATGAAATATTTAACTATTAATTAGTGATATATTGATGTCGATCTTTATTCCCTCGAGTTCAATTCCCTATTAACTATTAACTATTTGACATTTTATAGGTATGATTTGACTGTTTGGAATAGGACCAAGAGCAAATGTGATCCACTCATTAGCTTAGGTGCAAAGTAAGTACTTAATGTATTGGCTATCAAATGAATATTGCTTTGCGCTCTCGGATTTTTTAGAATACCCTTGAGCATAGATGATTTAAATCTTGACAATATTTGAATGACATTCTTGAGACCTTCAGCTTGACAGCATGACATCCAATGCATTGCTTTCACTAGTAGTAGAATTCATCCACGTCAAAAAATTTATCTTGTTCAGACTTTATTTTCTTGAGAATTAGCTGTTTATTGGTAGTTTAGTTACTTTTATATATACCTTTCAAAAGCCACAAGTGGAAAAATTGAATCAAGAGTGTCATGTTAATCACAATGGTTATGCAGATATAAACCCACTCCTGAGGAAGTAGCTGCATCTTGTGATGTCATATTTGCCATGCTTGCCGACCCTGAAAGTGCTGTGAGTATTTCCATTTAGGTTTTTTTGTTGCTTACTCTGCTACTGCAGTTAGAGGAACTTATAGCTGCTTTAACTCAGGTTGATGTTGCTTTGGGGAAGCATGGAGCTGCCAATGGAATGAGTTCAGGAAAAGGGTAATATGTTCATGCATCCCTTGATGTAAGGAATTTTACAGTTCTAAATCATGAATCTTGAGTTCGTGCTTTCGTCACCATAAACAATAAATCTTTGAATGATTTCAAATCAGGATATATGTTTTCTCATAACTTTGTAATTTTCCGCTTCTCATTTCAAAGTTTAAGTGCTTGCTGTTTATGTAGACATCCATAAGTTCTCAGTTCACCTTCCACAAAACTACATATTCTGGTAGACTCGACCAAACACACACATCCCCCTCAACCTTTGGTTTCCTCAAATGTGCCCTTCCTAAGCTGATCAACAGCAGTTGTGTTACTCAATATGGACATCTGCAGGTATGTGGATGTTTCAACTGTTGATGTGGCAACTTCTAAATTGATTAGCGGACATATCAATGATACAGGGGCGTTATTTTTGGAGGCAAGTTGCTTTGTAGTTTTTTTCCAAAAATCTTTATCATGCATCTATACAATTTCACTTTTTCACTTTGATCATGATTAAAGTCATGTATTGGTGCTTTACCTATAGGCTCCAGTCTCGGGTTCAAAAAAGCCAGCAGAAGATGGGCAACTAATATTTCTTACTGCAGGCATGCAATCTTTTTTTTGTTGTTGTTAATTTATTTCTGGGTATCATAATTTATGCTTGTTTCCGACACCAATATGAATGCAAGATGTAGTTAGTGAATTACAAAATTGGGGTGATTGTATTTATCATTGAATATTTTCAAGATTCTTTGCCTATTAATAACATCAGTACACTTCATATATCATCTAATGTTCAAAAATGACTCTTTTTGCCCATTAAAATTCCCTGTTGCATAACAAGTGAACGAGACCTCAGAAAAACTAAATCAAAGCTGAATTCTTTCAGGTGACAAAACTCTGTATGAAATAGTAGCACCGCTCTTGGATATCATGGGGAAGGTACTGGCTCTTCTTCACCTTGCCATCCAGTTACCTGTATCTATTCTATGCTTATGCTAATGCTTCTATCCAGTCAAGATTTTACCTTGGAGAGGTTGGAAATGGTGCTGCTATGAAACTTGTTGTCAACATGATCATGGGAAGGTCATGCAGCATTTTATTCTAGTTTATTCCTTTTATTTTGTGGTTGTGTAGATTGTTATTCTGACAGTGTATCCTTTGACGTTTTCTTACAATTTCTAGTATGATGGCATCATTTTCTGAAGGCTTGCTTCTCACTGAGAAAATAGGACTGGACCCAAAAGTACTAGTTGAGGTATTCTCCACAACATGCCTTATCTTCTTGCATTATTTTCTCTACACGACCTTCTATGAAACTCCTCATGAATCAATATTTTGCTTTAAACTGGATTGTAATCATTTAAATGCTTCTATTTTTTTGAGTTTTTGTTTTCTATATTAGTTTTAGGTGAAAGCTGTGAAATGATTGGAAAATTAGTTAAACACAAACTTGGCAGGTGCTTGATAGTTAAAGCTATGTTGCTTGACATAGAGAATCTTAACCCCATAGTGGGGATCAGTACTTATTCAGTCATTGTGAAACATAAATATTTATCCCATAAAAATAAAAAAGAACTTTTGTTGGATTTCCCCTATGCTTTTTTTGTCCCTTGTTAGAGAATTAGGTGTTTTTATTTATATGTGACTGGGAAATATGAGTCTGTTTCACTTTCTCCATTCCCCTCTTTCAAAAAAAGAATTCAAAAGCATGAATCCTGTTGGGAAAAAGAACCAAGTTTGATAAGTCATTAGTGATCCGAAACTTACCAATTTCATCAGTATAGGGCTCTGACTTAAGTGGTGAATGAATCTTCCATCTGGGCATAGACTAAAGGGTGTCAGGTTTTATGGGCAAAAGAATTACTCATGCTGATGATGAATCATTGTGACATAATCTAAATAAAAGCTCAGTATGGGTGAGAAATTTCATTAAGACAAAACTGATTCCAATGCACTGATCTGTAACGAATAGGCAGATTTCTTGGCTAGAAGGGAGGCTTGATTGGAGGGTTTTCTTCTTTCTGCATTGTTTTAGGTTCTCCAAGTTGTATTCCTTGGAGGGTTGTTAGCTCATCATCCTTTTCTCATGCATAAAGTTGTTTATAAGTCCCAGAAAGGGGAAACAATCCTAAGGAAATTTCAGATCTTTGCATCTCCATGGTATTGCAGGTTGTCTCACAGGGTGCCATTAGTGCACCAATGTACTCACTCAAAGGCCCTTCAATGATCCAATCCCTCTATCCAACTGCATTTCCCTTGAAGCATCAACAGAAGGTTTGTTAATTAAGTTGCCTTCATTGCCTAACACTGTATAACCCATTGACCTTATCCTACAAGTTCATGAATGGTGGCAGGACATGAGGCTTGCTCTGGGATTAGCAGAATCTGTTTCCCAATCTACGCCAATTGCAGCAGCTGCAAATGAACTATACAAGGTTGCAAAATCACATGGCCTCAGTGACGAGGATTTTTCGGCGGTCATTGAAGCATTGAAGCCAAAGTTGCAGCGCTAGGCTAAGTAGTTGGTCATTTTTTTAAATACAGTAATCATCCAAGTGTATAATTTGATCGGAACCTTTTTTTTTTTTTTTTTTTTTCTGAAGAGAAATTATATTTTACAAATTTCGCAATTGTTTTGTTCTTCTCTATTTTATTTTTCAATGATTAAGGGCATGTAGGACGCCAGGAGTCCATTGGAAATGATCAATTCTGTGGTGCCTCAGCCTTGTATGCAAAGTTGGATATTTTCTTGCTTTTTCACTTTACAGGTATCTTTAGGTCCGCGACTTTAATGATCTCGAACTTCATATTTTGGTGTCAACTTCATACTTAGTTACTTACTCATCCCACCTATCTTCTCTTCGATTTGACAACATAGAACTTGAATAAAGGAAGGAAAGTGATAGTGACAAGCTTAAGAGAATTTCTAGCGTATAACTATTTACTAACATTTCTCTCTTTACAATAATTAATCACGTGATTAATATGCGAGCGTATTATTATGAGGAACACACTCGCTAAAGACATGCCTTTTTGAGAATACTATAAACTTCTCACAATTATTGATCACTTGATCAGCATGTGAGTGAATCTATACTAAGGAGAGTTTTGATGTTACAAGCTTCATCAAAATATTGAATTCCAAAAGTGCCCTTTTGAGATAAGTTAAAAGTAATTCACTTATACATCTTAAAAGGTTATCATTGTAAACTAACAAAAATAAATTAAAATAAATAAGAAAAAATAATAGAAAACTATTGAAAAGCCCCCATAAACTTTTAGGAAGAGTCAACAAAATTGAGCAATTGAGTATATATTTATTTATTTTTAACTCAAAAGCCCCTGAAACTACATTGCTAGACGTGTGTCTGTGTTTTAACAAAACAGTGCCGAGCACTTGACATTATTCACCAAGCACAATAATAATTTCATGTGTTATTGCAGTATAAAATTATGGGCTTTTCAATTGAAATCCTAAAAAAAAATGTGTGGTGTGGGGTGGGGAGAGTTCCCACGTTCAATACAAAAGAAAATGTCTCACTTTTAAAACAATGAAATGTATAAATAAATAATGATTTAATAATAATTAGAAAGGCCCATTAGCACACTCGTTAGCGCGTGTTAAAAAACTAGTTATTATGAAAAATACATTATGCATACCCACCAAAGACTAGTTATTATGAAAAGAAAATTATGCATACCCACCAAAGATATACCTTTTGAAAAATACAATAAGATTTTTTAGTATAAAAAATAACGGTCATTTTATATAATTTCAAGATTTTAATTAACAGTCAGACAATTACGCACGTATTATGAAAATGACGTTATGCGTACTCATTAAAGACATACATTTTGAATGAAATTATAAGATTTTCAACTATAAAGAATAACGATTATCTTATATGCTTTCGAGATTCTAATTGATAGTTCGACAATTATTAGCTGTATAATAAAAGAAAATTATCATATAAACCCTCTATTATAAATTGCGAATTTAGAGGATTTGCAATGAAGCTCTCCACCATTATAATTTATAAATTCAGGTTAAATTGTGTCCCCCCTTCACCACTGAGAGTGTTGAAATCCCAACTGGCAGAGGAGGAGTTCTTGTTTTAGTACACACTACATAGTTGTCACTTGTTGGTGGTTTTTCAAACTCAACTCAACCACGTTTCTCTGTCCACCCAATTGGTCTGTGTTCTCCACGCTCCCCCACCCGCGCGTAGAACGCGCACCACGCTCGCAATATAAAAACCCGAAAGCTCCTTTAGGTTTAGCCGCGAGAGGGAAAGAGAGAGAGAGAAAAGCAGTCACCCACTCGCCCCTCATTCTCCCTCCTATTCTCCGCTTTCCCTCCCTCCTTTTTTTTTTTTTTTTTTTTTTTTCTCTCCAGGGTTTTGTATTTTCTCGGCTTCCAAACAGCCTTCAAAAAATGAGTAGCAACAAGGATAACTTCGACATCTCCGACCTCGGCTCCTCCCTCCCGGCTGCCGCTGCCCGTAATATCTAACTCACGCTAATTTGAATTTATTAGGCGAAGCAAAATCCCTAATGCTTAATTTGGTTTTATAATCTCATTGTTCATTGCCTGCTGCTATTCTAATCTTACTTAACTAGTGGTACATGGAGGTTTGCTTTGAGTTCGATTTATTTTCAAACTATTTGAAGGCCTTTGAAAGTAACTCGAATTTGAACTCTTTGCTTGTTTTTTTTTTGTTTATAGCTCTTAGTGCGGAGGATCGTGCAGGTCTTGTTAATGCTCTCAAGGCAAGTTTCTTATCCTATTTGTGCTTTTTCAGTAGCAAAAAATAGAGGTGGTTCTGTTTTTGGTAATTTTGATTATGATCATCATATGATTAAGTTCCAGTGTGGTAGTGGAAAGAAAAACAAGTTTGTATAAGAGCTTACAGTATGTTTGTACGGTAGATTTGAAGTTTTTGGGAATTTTATTAGAAATGAATTGAATTTAGGTTCTCCCGGGAAAAGATAGCCAAAAGATCGAGCTTTCAAAATAAAATTATTTTTGTTTTTTTTTTTGGTGGTTTTTGCAGAATAAGCTTCAGAGCTTGGCCGGACAGCATTCCGATATATTGGAAACTTTGCCACCCAAGGTCAGGAAGCGCGTTGAGTTTTTGAGAGAGATACAGGTTGGTCTGCTTTCAAAATTTATTTTCCATAAGTGTTATTCCTTACATTTTGTACCTAATAGTTATTTTATGGATAATATATCCTAAGTTTCAGATAAATTCATATAGTTCCTTTGAGAATAGACCAGGGGTCACTGGTAGTAGTGTTTTTGTGCTCAGTCATAGAGCTTAATAGTATCCATACACATTCATATTTTGCAGGGTCAGCATGATGAGCTGGAAGCAAAATTTTTTGAGGAAAGAGCTGCGTTGGAAGCAAAATACCAAAAGCTCTATGAACCTCTCTACACAAAGGTATGTAGGATCTCGACATGCAATTAGTTCTTCTTACATTGTGTTTACACACCATCATATTGTATGGCATCATATAGCTCAGAGATCCTCGTGTTTAAAATTTACCCTAAATTGGTGTTTCTGAATTGGCTTTAATGTGCGGTTGATATGCAAGGATGACATATATGCCTTTCTGGTTAATGTGACTGTTGATTGCAGAGATATGAGATTGTTAATGGTATAACTGAAGTTGAAGGAGTAAAAACTGAAGCTGCAATGGACCAAGAAGGAGATAAAGCCACTGAAGGTACTTCTCAAAAGTCAAATCTTTAATGACTCATGCTACATTTGAATCTGATGTTGGATTATGGCTTGTCATGCAGAGAAAGGAGTGCCTGACTTTTGGCTTACCGCAATGAAGACTAATGAAGTACTTGCTGAGGAGGTGGGGGTATTTTATAAGCCATTTACTGTGCTCATTTTTTGAATTGATTGTGGATATATGATAAAGCTGTTTCGTGGAATAGATCACTGAGCGTGATGAAGGGGCTCTCAAGTATCTCAAAGATATCAAGTGGTGTAGGATAGACAATCCGAAAGGATTCAAGCTGGAGTTCTTCTTTGATCCCAATCCTTATTTTAAAAACTCTGTCCTGACAAAAACGTATCACATGATTGATGACAATGAGCCTATATTGGAGAAGGCAATTGGGTAATTCTAATTCCTGTTGTTGTACTGAGTTTTTTTCCCCTCTTTTTCTTTTCTTCTTAAATTGGGGTTTCCTTATAGGACGGAGATCGAATGGTATCCTGGGAAAAGCTTGACACAGAAACTTCTGAAGAAGAAGCCAAGAAAGGGATCGAAGAATGCCAAACCCTTGACCAAAACTGAAAATTGTGAAAGCTTCTTCAACTTCTTTAACCCTCCTCAGGTCCCTGAGGATGATGATGATATCGATGAAGATACTGTAAGTTTGGCTTCATTCATGATACCAAGACTATTGAACTTGTTTAATGATGATATAAGCAAGTTTCCTTAATTTCTTTGATGTATATGATGACAGGCTGAAGAACTCCAAGGTCAGATGGAGCAGGATTATGACATTGGGTAAGTTAATAATTTCTTTTGCTTTGATTGTCTAATGCATACAGTGTAGTACATGTTGGGTAGTACATGAAGTTTTGATTATGACATTGGGTATGTTAATAATTCTGTGACCTTTTCTGATGAAGAAATAATTTTGTATTTTGCTTTGGGTATATTTTGAATTTGGTGAAGTCTGATAAGTTGGTTGGGATGAGTCTTGTAGATTGAAAATGCAGTTGAAATGAGCTGGAACTGTAACAAACATATATAGAGATATAAATTGCCACTGTTTTCAGAATGCTTGAAGCAGGATATCATAACATGAAGTGTATACATCACATTCTGCATAAACAAAACTTCACGCACAACTCAATTAATTTTGACATTTATTGAGATGTCTAAGTACTCATAGTTGATTATGCTTGGGAAGCAGGATGTCATCTCTATTTATAGTTATTCCAATGACATGTTGCTGGTGTCATGTGTAGTTCAACAATTCGAGATAAAATCATTCCTCATGCAATATCATGGTTCACTGGAGAGGCTGTTGAAGGGGATGAGTTTGAAGATTTAGAAGATGATGATGATGAGAATGAGGACGAAGATGACGAGGAAGAGGAGGATGAAGAGGATGATGAGGATGATGATGACGATGATGAGGAAGAGGAAGATAAGGGCAGGAAAAAGGTATCTAATCTGTAGCTATTTGCTATAATGTTGAAATGTTGTATTAATATTTAGTTTCCAAGCATGGTAATATATAGTTTTTCCATCTTTTTTATTGCTTTTGCAGCCATCTGCTGGACCTAAGGTGAGATGATTTAGCAGTGCTATGTTCTTTTACAAGTTTTAGTCTCACACAAGGTTAATGATTTTGATCTGAATTGACTTGTTAACTGCAGAAAAGTGGTAAGGCGCAAGCTGCGGAAGGTCAGCAAGGTGAGCGACCTCCGGAGTGCAAGCAACAGTAGTGACAATTTGCATAGATGGGCTTCAATAGGTGGCGTCCTGCTTCTTGAGAGTTGAGCGTATGATATTCACCCTTGGTATTATTGGGCAAAATCATGACCACCCAATGCATTGTGTTTATTGCTTCTGGGATGTTCTGGGTTGGCCAGTGCTTTCCTATGTCCAATGAAACCCTAAGTATATTGATATTTTTCTCCTTAATTGTTTGTTTATTAAATATGTTATAGTATATGCAACATGTTTTTACAATCCTGTCAGACTCCCATTGCATTGGGCCCTATTTATTTAATTTTTGGTTAAATACAAAATCCTTTATTTTGGAATTACCGATTGGCATGTGGGTTGCGCGCTGTGAGCAATAGTGTAGAGCAGTTGAGGTGAAGGTCAAAAGCGAGGAGACCCGGGCATGCTGGCTGAGAAGAGATTTACACAAGAGTGAGGTCTTGGTAAATGTTTATAGAGGGAATCAGATTACAATAAAACAAATCGCATTTATTTTATAGTAAGAAGCAGGAATAAGATTCCCATTCCAATGATCCCCATATCTGGTGCTCAATGTTTTTGCTGTGGAGGAAACCAAAAAGGTATGGGCGGGGGAGTTCTACTAGAAATGCCCGACGAGTACCACTTGGTTGTATTACTCTTCTCTGCTACTGTTTGGGACCAAGCCCTTTGGCTATTCCTTTAGACTTTGAGCACATGCCTAACATCAAAACCATCAGTTGATATCTATGATACCATTTGTCCCATTAATCAACACCACATTCCAGCGCCCTTGACCCATCGAAGTTGGGTTTATTGCAATGAACAAAATGTTTGCTATGGCATAGATCATGCCTTGAAGATGTATCTTTTAGCATTGAAAGAGTTATATTTATCTCTTTAAGCTGCTATTGTATGGGATTGACTTCACATTATTTGATTTTCATTTCATAATGTAAAACAACAACATTCACAACAGAAAGTCAAGAAGACTCACTTCACTTCACTTGACAACAAGAATCAACTCTAAATCCTAATGAAGCATGCATTTACTTACGGACTACTAGCCTCTGTTTTCCTAACATTTCACACAACTTAACAGATGCACTCAAATCTAACAATCTACCACTTAGGAATACAAATTTGCCAACATGGGTTTTGCTGAGTTTCCCTCTTCTTCTTCTTCTTCTTCTTCTTCTTAGTTGCTACAATCACTGGTATTGTTATTGTTGTTGTTGCTATGGTGATTACTAGCATTCCCAACCCCAGTCCTCCTCCTCCCACCAAGCTTGAGCTGCGAAATATCCACCTGGGTCTTCATAAAAAACTGCATTCTCTGCAACTCCAACTCCTTGGTAAACTTCATCCTCTGCTTCTCCATCTCCACCACCTGCTGCAACTTGGCGCTCTCCGCATGCTCATACGTCTCCCCGAACTTCATTATCGCCCGCGTCAATTCCCTCACTGAACTCCCCCATCCTCCCTTGTCTCCTCCTCCTCTCGCCGCGGCGCCACTGGCATTGGCCTCCCGCCCCGTCCTCCTCCGCTTCTTCTGCTCAAAAACCTCCACAACCGGAAAACTATCCGAGGAAGCAGGTGAGGCCTCCCGGGACGAGTCGGAGTCCCACTCCAGCAGACCCTGACGTCTAATCTTAATCTTGTGCACCTGCTGCTGCTGCTGCTTCGGGTCCCGCTGCCTTAGAAATTGACTACTTGCTCCACGAACCCCGACAGCCATTCCCACCGGCACCTTTTGGGCACTCGCAGCAGCGGCGGAGCCAGAAGGAGGAACCTTTGCGGCGGCGGGGCCTATCAAATGATCCAGCCTGTCATAAAAAGCCCACTTACTGGGTCCTCCGCCGGCGGCAATCTTCGATTTTTCCGACTTATACTTCTTCTTCACGGTATCGATCCTGTTCTTGCACTGAATGTCCGTCTTGGGATTCTTGGTGTAGTCGTCTCGGCTGCTCACAATGTCCGCCACTTCCTTCCAGTGCTTCTGCTTCAGGTTACCTCTGCTCAGCTCCAGGTACCTCTCCCCCCACGCCTCGATCAGCACCGCCGTCGCCCCTTCGCTCCAGCAGTCCTCTCTTCCGCCGCCACTGCTCTTCTGAACCTGCGACGGGAGCGCTAGGGTTAGCGTCTTCTGGGAATCTGGCGCTGGCGTTGTTGCTGCCGGTGGTGCCTGCTGAGATGGCGCCACCGCCACAGTCACCGTTATCCGACCGTTCGGCCTCGGCGAAGCCGGAGATCCGGGACTTCCCGCCGATGCCGGCGACTGGATCTCGTCATCCTCTTCCATGCGCCGATCTGAGAGTCTGAGAGAGAAGAAGGTAGAGAGCGGTGCGTTTTGGATTCGGGGTGCTAAAGTGCGCAGAGGTGCGTAGAATCTGACCGATCTGAGAATTGGGGGTTGGGGAAGACTGAAAAGAAAGTTTGGGTTTTTGGGGGTGAGTCGGGTCGGCGACTTAGTAATAAAAAGTAGGTAGAGGTAATTGACCGGCGAGGATTACAATTTACAGGTGGGTGCTAACGTGCGCCGGGGGTGCGCATGATACATACATAACATGGCTACATAGTCGTCTTAAAAAGGAAGCACATCACACATTGTCGTTTATTATGTTCCGATGTACAATGTTTATTTTTTTTAGGGTCGTGTGGAGGAGGAAGAAGGTAACGGCGGGAGTGGTTGGTGGTGCAAACTGCCATGTGGGCCATATGGGTTGGTTCTCGAGAGAGAGACAAAGGCAATGGCTCAAATCAACTGGATCGCCTCTTTTTTTGCTGCCAACTTTAAAGTAAGTGGATCAGTTTCTCTAATTAACAACTTTATTCATTTGCAAATCACACAGCCTTAAATTCCTACGTCTTGGAATCCAAGCTTAAAAGTAGATTATGTAACTATTTCTGCTGTTCAAACTTAAAAGTACATTCAGTTCTCAACTGTCTTTTTCTTTCTTTTTTTCTTTTTCTAAACTTTTGTGTTTGAAAAACATTTATTTTATATATTTCTGAATTGCAATCAATGTGCTCTTCATTTTCAAGGCCTTTCTAGTTAATGTGACGGTTGATTGCATATATCATGTATACCGCTAACATTGCTCTCTCTCAAAAGTGAAATTTTTAATGACTCTCATTCTATACACTTTGAGAATGATGTTGGATTACGTCTTGCAATGTACAAGACTGATATAGTACTAGCCGAGGAGGTATGGGGATTTTATAAGCCATTCTATCTCTGTTCTTCATTTTTTGAAGCATGATTTGCTGTTTCTGGAATACATGATAAAGCATTATGAGGGGCTCTCATGTATATATAAACTGGTGCAGAATTGGCAACCCCAAAGGTTCTTTGAAAGCATACCATATTTCTTGATGAAAATGAGCCTTAATATATATTGGTGTAGGCAATTGGGTAATTCTAATTTTGTTTTTTCTTTTCTCTATCACTTCTTATGTTGGAGTACCTTGTAGGATGGAGATTGCATAGAATCCTGGGAAAAGCTTGACTCTAGAAGCTCCTGAACAAGAAGCCAGGAAAGCGACCGATTAAAGAACACCAAACTCAGGTCCCTGAAGGCGATGATGATATATTGATGAAGTTACTGTAAGTTTGGTTTCACTCACAATGCCAAGGGAATTAAATATTAATGTAGAAGCTTATTCAATGATGATATAAACAAGCTTTTCATAATATTTGTTCACAGGCTGAAGAACTCCAGAGTGTCAAAAGGGAACAAGACTATGGTTTTGGATAAGCCACTGAACATTCCTTCCAGCTTCACCATCATAAGTGAGGAAATAGAGTTCAGGGGAACAACAGTTGCAGTAATTGAATGATATGGGTGTGTTGTGAATTTGATAAAATCTGATTGAGTTGGCTACGGATCTGACAGGAGCATTGAAATAGTTTATCCTTTATTACATCTTATAAACTAGTCAAAAGAGTTCTTCCAAATGAGTTGGATTTACACATGAGGTGATGAAAGGGTCATATGGTCTTATGTACCAAGAAAAAGGGATTATATGATCTTCCATTGAAAGGAAACGAGCATGTACAGTTCATTCATTTGTCTCTTTAAGCTGTTGTATTGGATTGACAATATTTTATATGCACCCAGAAACTTACATAAAGTTTATCATTGAAGTAACTGCACAAGAACAGTGGTTCCTTTCGCTTAGGCTGCAGCTTATTTTTCATTTCATAATGTAAAACAACATTCACAACAGAAAGCCAAGAAGACTCACTTCACTTGCCAACAAGAATCAACTCTAAATTCTAATCTCTGTTTTCTAACTTTTGGCAAACTTAACAGATGCACTCAAATCTGATAATCTACCACTTTGAATACAAATTTGCCAACATGGGTTTCCTTGTTCTTCTTCTTAGTTTCTAAAATCACTGGTACTGTTACTGTTGTTGCTGCAATCACTGGTATTGAATCTAAACTGATGGACATGTCTGTCAAACCGCATATCCATCATTTTAGCATCAAAGCAAAAGGTCTATACATATACCATTCACCATCTAACAAATAAGAATTCTGGCAATTGACATAACAAACATGCAACATCTGATAAAATTGCACACTACTTGAGAGGCTTCATACCCTTAGAAGACCTTAGATCATTGACCGCCATTCGGAGAGAATCATCCGAGAGTATCAACCTTGAGAGCGCACCTGTGCTCAACCCCAGCAACTTCGCAGCCTCGGATACAGACCCTTCAACAGCAAAAACAAGATCCAACAGAGCCTGCATTCCCAAAACAAACTTAGGATTGTTGGGTCCAATCTGGGGACCGCAATCGGACCCTCTAATGGTAGACTTTTTGGGAAGAATTTGGAGGAGCTCCGGAGGAGGGGAATAAGCCTCAAGATCCTCCACAGGGTTCCTGACTTTGAGGGCTATAAGAGTGCGCAGGCGGGCCAAGGCCGAGGCCCGGTTCATGTGCTGGGACCGGTCCTCGGCCGCCTGCGCAATGATGCCCGTGGGGAGATGCTTGAGCCGCACGGCAGACTCCCGCTTGTTGCGGTGCTGACCCCCCGGCCCCGAGGACTTGTAAGTGCCCATTTCGCACTGCTTCATCAGCTCTGCGTCCGTACATTCCAGATACCCCTTTCCATTAATAATTCCGCTATTACTATTACTAGCGGCGGCGTTGGTAGTGGTGGTGCTGCTTACGGTGGAGCACCGTCTTATGAAGAAGAAACCACCACCGTTGCTTAAGCTTCTTCTTGTTGTTGTTCTTGTTTTTATGGCTATGACTGCTGCGCCAGTAGTACTAGTTGCCCTTGAAACTCCACCCAATACTCGAACCCATGAATATGAATATGATGATTTCCAGAGTGACTGTGCCACTGCCATTATCATTCTTATGATTTACCATCTATCTATATCTCCATTCTCTCATTCTATAAATGATGATATGATAAGCATTAAGCAGCCACGACACGACTATGACTGGTGAATTTGTAAGGACCTCAAAATCGAATCCCAAACTACCAAACTCCGAATCCGAAAAACTAAAACCCCACAAATAAATATGGGTTTTGGGTTGCTAAAGTGCGCACTGCAGGTGGTGCGCAGAATGAAACTCACCGATCTGAGAATTGGGGTTTGGGGTTGTATCAGTCTGTCAGAGGAGGAAGACTGAAATGAAAGTTTGGGGTTTATTTTCTTCTTTTTTTCTTCGTTGTGTAAATAAATGATTTATAGAAGCCCAAAAGGCAGCAACAGAGAGAGATCCAAAACAAGAGCTAAAAGAAAGCCCAAACTGAGCTAGGCCCAAAACTTTTTTCCCCAAACAGCACCCTTTGGGTTGTAATGGTTGAAGGAATAGAGATTAACGTCTACGAGACAATTAGGGAACGTTTACTTACCCATAATCAGAATGAGCATAAATTAAAATTAGTGTGAGGATGAATCAGAATGAGAAGTAATCGAAGTGAGCAGGAATCAAAGTCAGACATTTTCATTAACGTGTTTACTAACTATTAGAAATTGAAATAAGACATAATATGATTTCCATACACGTATTTACTTAATTGCAGAAATCAGAATCAAAACCAGTTTGATTACTAAAATGTCCTTATACAAAATTAAATATGTTTTTGGTTACTCACAATTTTTAAAATGCCTACAAATAAAATTTACCTCAAATATTTTGTAAAAAGAAAAAAAATATTTTTCAAACGTTTTTTTTTTTTTGTCATAATTTAGAATATTTTGGAAATATTGATGTAGTGTTAAATAGACAACAATCCTTTTCTTACCCAATTTTTTAAAAATAATAAATAAAACATTTGATACACAATATATCTCATCAACTAAAAAAGAAAAAATGTGAGAGAGGATGCATTCACCAAGATATCAAGAATAGTAGACACAAGATCAAAATTGGAAGATAGATCAAGGGTAGACAAGGAGCTTGAAAGGTTGAGATATTAGATTGGTAACATACTAACATCATGGCCTAATCTTGATGGTATTTTAGAGGAAATGAAGTTGTTGATGATATTTGGTTGAGAGCAATTTTGAATTTTTAAAAAAAGGGTGAGGGTAGTTTTGGCATGAAAAAATCTATTATCATTTCCTTTTTTCTAATCTGAACCATGAAATTCAGTTCCTTATTTTATGTGGACTTCACACTTTTTATCATTTTAATATGTGAAAATAAATAAGAGAATCAGAATGAAAATCAATGAGATTCCCAAATATTAGTAACCACATAAATAAAAATCACTCTCATTCTCCCCATTTTAATTAAGGAAAATATTTGGGTCACCCCTCCTCCCAAAATAATAATTTCGGTAATGTCGGCGCACGATCGAAATCGTTCACTTTTTAGATCACCTATTATAGATCATTTCTGCAAAAAATCAAATCAATTGGAAATCGTTTGGTTATATAACTGTTGTCAATTAAGTAAAAAAAATTAATGGTTTAAAATTAAAGAGAGATTTTTTAACCAAACCGTTGATTTTTTCTATTTAATCAACAACAGTTATATAATCAAATGATTTCCGATTGAGTTGATTTTTTACAGAGATGATTTATAATAGGTAATCTAAAAAATAAACGATTCCGATCATGCGCCGACATTATCGAAATTGTTATTTTGGGGAGGGGTAACCTTGGGGTACCCCAAAGGGATGACCCAAGTAGTCTCCTTTAATTAATTAATGAATCAATTGAATATACACATATAAGTATATGGCCATTATTTTTCTTGGCTGAAGGGACGTCATTCTGAATAGGCATGCTTCACATGTTCTTTTTACTGTGTGGAAGGAAAAGATCGTCATGATCATCGCTTACTTATCTATCGGCTTGATAGACATAGTAGAGTTCAACTTTGATAGGGTGGTGTATGACTATGACATACAATCTAACTGAGGGTGAAAGTTTTATATTTTAATAATAAAAATGTGAATTTGTCAAAATATATTTAAATGTCCAAAGTAATTGTATGTCATATAGTGATAAATTTTAAAATTCTTTAGTTTTTTGAGTTGGTATTAGATTTCTGATTTCAAGAGATATTGAGTTAAGACCTCAATTCCGCACTTAATTAGTGAACTATCATGTTAATGTGCATGCTAGAACCGTAATTTTTGAAAAAATTACAAATTTGGTACACTTATTTTATACATAATTTAATTTTGGTCCAAGATTTTTTTTAAGTTCTGTTTTAATCTACTAATTGTTTCATTTGTTCAATAAAGGTCTAAATTTGTTACTTTAAATCATTTAGGTTGTGTTTTCTTCAATTATAATTGAAGTATAAGTTATATTTCATCATTTTTTAATCATAAAAACAAATTTTAAGTATTAGAATATAAAAGAATTGAGATTTGGTGAAATTTGAAAAATTGGCAGTTTCGGGTACCCTACTTTGGGGTCAATTATCTTGAGTTTTAGAACTCTAATTTGAATAATCTTTATATGGTTGTAAAGAAGAAATGTATAGCTTTAAAACAAGTATATGTTTGCTGAATTTGAGTGAGATTTGATAGAGTAAAAAGCAGGCCAAATTTAAGAAATAAATTTAGACCTTCATTGAATAAGTAGAATAATTAGTGAACCAAAACATAATTTAAAAAAGATTGTGTACCAAAATTGAACTAGATATAAAATAACTGGACTAAATCTGTAATGTTCTCGTAATTTTTTATCTCAATATATCCCTCACTTATAATTTTAATAAAACTTTTAAGATCTAGTAGTTATATATTATTATCTTTGTAACACTTGATTTTTTTTGGGAATTAAGTCTATATCTTGTTGGTATAATCAAACATTAGATCATTTCTATTACTACAATTAGCATTGAAGCCATATGATATGATGCTTCAATAATGGTGTGTTTCACCTGCCTCCTTTTTTTTTTTTTTTTTTTGCCACTGTTTAACCTATGAGTATTTCAATTTGATGATTGTGTGGTGTGCAACTGTGCATGCATGACTTTTGTGGGTATTTAAATTTTCTTCAGTACCAAACAACTTAATTGGCTGACAATATCACAGCTAGCGCTATCGTCCAAAAGAGAAAAAAACGATTCCACAGACTTATTTAACCAAAGATTTATGGGGCACCAAATACCAATATCCATATATATTCTCATTACCAATTTACCAGTACGTATACCAGTCTTTTTTTTTTTTTTTTTGGGTCAAACGTGCAGCAAACATCTGACAGTGACAGTGTCGTATTCAAATTAAGTTAGTACGTGGAAACTTCAAACTTGCAGCAATTCCGGTTGATCAACAAGTAGTATATATATTATTCAATAATTTTATTAATTCATGGACATATATGAATGCCAATTAAGCATAATATAAAAAATTGACACGCAGAAACTTATTTAGCTAATTAGCTCTCAAATTGATCAATATTTCATCCATGCTTTTCTTTTCCTCCTTGATCTCAAGCTCTTCTCTCCCCCTCTATCTTTTGGCTGTTTTCAAGCTCCATGCACTGGCTCTGATTTTGACACTTTGAGTTCCATTATTGAAGGCATACAAGTGGGCATCACCATCAGTGGCCAATGTGGGATAAACTCTAGCTGTGATGCATGCCTTGCCTTCTCCACCAAAGCTCTCCACTATTGAGTGATCAATCTGCATAAGAGTATAGCCAAAGTTTCAAGTGCATTAGGGCAAACATTTATTATATATCCTGAAATGGGTATCAATGATAAAAAGAAAAGAATTCATGAAGTAGTGAAAGGCATAAAGTACTATATTAGTCTCTTTGTGTTGGTACATATATGCAATGCCATTGTCAAAGTGTCAAATGTGCAACCATGATGAGTCATGCATATCCAAAAATGTGGGGGTTGGGACCCAAAATGGTAATGCACCTATTGCATATAATCTAGACCCTTAATTATCAGGAAGATTTAACTGTTTTCATTAATATTGGAAAGGTACCTAGATAGTCACTTTAATTTCGACCTTTTGTTCTGAGTTAATTGTTAGCCACCCAAGTGGTTCTAGCTAGAAATAGGCATCTTCTGAAATGAGCATACACAAGTGACACTCCAAATGAATTATTGCATGTATTATGAAAATATCAAGCACCCTTTTACTGGTAAAGGCTGTTGCGGTCAAAATCTTATAACCATGTTATGCTTTGTACTTTAGTGGTGCTTAATTTTATTTTATTTCAGCTATATTTTATTAGAAAATCAAATATACTATGGTAGGTTTTGTACAAGTCCAAAGACCGGGCTCAGTTGCGTGTGCAAATTCTAAAGAAAATATGAATTCTCAAAGTGTTTGATGGAAATTTCTGGTGGGCAAGACTTTTAAACTTCAAAGAATTTTCACAAGAGTGGAAGTGTATGGAGGCCATGATCGATCGATCATATATAAATTAAGACTGACTTTTCAATAAAGAAGTGCAAATTGATGTATCAATTAAATTGGCTTATATCCACTTACCAAGCTTCTTAGTGACAACTTCTCATGAAGAGGATCCACATCTAGAAAAGCCCCATAAGTGGTCCTATCATTATCTAGATTTAAGGAAGACCTGTCAAAGATTTAAACAAATAAGCAAATATATAAAAGGAGTTCAAAAATTTTACAAGTCGGCAAGAAGTGACAGCTTGAGAGAGAGAGAGAGTCGGCAAGAAGTGACAGCTTGAGAGAGAGAGAGTAGGCAAGAAGTGACAGCTTGAGAGAGAGAGAGTAGGCAAGAAGTGACAGCTTGAGAGAGAGAGAGAGAGAGAGAGAGAGAGAGAGAGAGAGAGAGAGAGAGAGAGAGAGAGAGCAGAGCAGAGACCTGCTTTGGTCACTACACATGAGCACCACATATTTGTTTGGACCTTTGAATATTCTATAGAACACTGCTGTGTACTCTTTCAATCCCTTCGAAGCCAAAACTAGCAAACCAAATGGTCCTAAACCACCTTTAACTGATGCACCCTTTTTGCTACACAAGATTTGTGGGTTGGTCCAACTTGGGTCCAGCACTTCTGCTTTCTTCAAATCACTTATTCCAAATGTAATGTCTACATCTGCCTGTAAAAAATAACAATAAAAACAGACAAAACATAAGCAAAGAGTACCCAAGTAAAAAAAATTATTCCAGTCTAGTGGGTAAAGAAGAATAGTAAAATAATACAATGAACAGAATAATTTAGTGGGATTGATGTACTTTTTAGTAAAATGTGGCAAAACCCCATTACTAAGTACACCCACCTGTGCTGCTGTGACACCGAGTACTTCATGCACTGATCCTCCCTTGAGCACAGTGCTTGGCAACTTGACCTGCTTTGTTCTAAGCTTTTCAAGTTCTACAACAGGCCATTGGACCAATTGTTTGCCAGATTTTTCAAGCCAAAGGGTCCTTGGAATTGCCTGCAATTGTCAATTTAATACTATGAGTCATAAGCCAGCTAATTGATGAAGACTATTCTATTCAAATAGAGCAATTGATTGTGATGATCCAATTGCATACTTGGTAGGTCTAGACCCTTGACCAATTAATAAATGTTGGACTCCATTATTTTGACCAAACAGTTATGTAAATTACCTGGAGTCCAGACCATCCCTTCTTGACATCATCATTGACACTTGAAGATTCATTAATCCAACCCAACAAGATCCTACGGTTCTTATCACTGTCAAAGAAAGTTTTTGAAGCATAAAATTTGCCGTAATCATATCTCAATCCTGAATCACTCTCCACTGATCCCTTATCCGGGATATAGATATCCTTGTCAATGTTATATGTCCCAATAGTGTAGTACTCTTTCCTGGTGTTGTCTAAGCTAACCTTGAGCACATGCTTGACATCAGGGCCATTTTCAGATGTGTCAAGACCTGTTTGGCTTTTAACTGAAACTGGGAAGAAATCTGGGCATTCCCACATTCCAATTTTCTTTGCTGAGTGAAGTGGGTGTTTGGCCTTAATCCAATGAATGAAATCTTTGCTCCTGTATAGGATTGCTAATCCTCTTTGATTCCTCTTGCTCCCAATGATCACTCTCCATCTCTTATCTGGGCCTAGCCAAGCAGTAGTTGGGTCCCTAAATGAGCTGGCATTGATTTGGTTAGCTTGGGTGGGTGCCATTAGTGGATTTTGTGGGATCTTATCCCACTCCCTAAGGAATGGGTCTGAGAGGTTCTTGGGGTAGGCCAAGTTTTGAACTTGTTGGTTTTGGGGGTCTATTCCTGTGTATAAAATGACCGGTTTGCCCCCAGGGAGGATGGTGGTGGAACCTGACCAACAGCCGTTGATATCGGACGGCTGGGATGGGTAGATGGCAGCATCATGTGGGGTCCAGTTAACCAGATCAGTTGATGTGGAATGGGCCCACACAATGTTCCCCCAAACTACACCTTTGGGGTTGTATTGATAGAAGAGATGGTAAATTCCCTTGTAAATCAGTGGTCCTACATCAAGAGGAACAGACAATGCTTTAGTACTCTGACATCACAGTAACAAAACCCAAACCAATCCAGGAATAAAGAAAGTGTGGCCCAAAAATAATAGAGCAATAATATGAACCACCAATCAATAGTGTTGGACTTTCTATAAGATTCATTCACATCAATGCATCCTGGTATATAGTTTCATAGAAAATGAACCAGACCCAGAAAATATAAAAGAAACAGAATGGCCATAAGGTTCTCTACAGCCTATTAAACCTTACTAGGACTAAACCACACCAACTGGTTGATTTTAACCAATTACACAAAACATTAACTGTTGAAAAATAAACCAGGGGAGAAAGGAACAAGGAACTAACCATTAGGATCTGTGAAACCAAACAAGCCCATTTGTCCATTCCACAATCAGAACAAGTCAAATGTGAAAAACAAGAAGCAAAAAACAAACTGTTAGAGCTATGAACAATAAAGATAAGGACAGGTTGAAAGAAAAAAAAAATGAAAATGAAAAGCAGAGAGAAAATCAAAGAGATTATAGGTGAAGAACAAACCATTGATCCAATTCTTTGGAGGCTGGAAATGATAGCCAGTTCTGTAAGGTTCCTTAACATGTTCTTGATGTGCAGAAGTCAACTGGGAAGTTTGAAGGTTTCTGTAAACATGGTGAGAAGCTTCAAGCTGAAGAACAGCATGGCCAAGCCAAAGAGCAAGAAAGCAGTATAGAAAGACAGAGGAGATGGCCATGGTGGCTTTGTGGGGTTGAGAATATAAGGCTACATTATGCTTGCTATTTATAGGAGAATAACCCATTTGTTATTGTGTTGTCGAGGAAGGCTCTTAGACTTTTTTTTTTTTTTTTTTTTTTTTTTTTTTTTTTTTTTTTATTTATTTATTTATTTTTTTAATGGAGTGACAAAAGCATGGGTTGAAATGTTGAATGGTTGGATTAGTGCCGGCTCAAGCATAAGGCGAGCAAGGCCTGTGCCTTGGGCCTCATGTTGAGGGAGGCCTTATATTAAAAGTATTTGGCACATTAATAAAAAAAAAGATCTTTAAATATTTATAATTAGCCAATTTAGTTTCAGAATTCAGAAAGAGATTTTTTATTTTCTTGTTTAATATTTAGGTGTGAGATTCTTCATTATTTGTTAGTGGGAGTTTTGATTTTTTTTAATTCCCTTAGGCATGACATGAAGCATGAATAAATGAATTGATTACTTAATGAATGACCAGGCCAAAAAAAAATTGCTTCATGAATTTTTTTTGGGGACATTTCATATCTGTTTCATTTGTGCATTGTGATCTGCCATTTTTTGCCTTTTCTCTCATTCTTTGTAGGGCTAATTTTTTGTTGGAAGGACTAGTTCATCTATGCGACAAGTGCAGACTAGCAAAGCCATTACTTCAAATTTTAAAATCAAGTCTTATTGTTCTTAAATATTGTATCTCATACTTTAGCTTTTGTTTGTTATTAGTAATAGTAATTATGTCTTAGTAGAAAATTTGAATTTGAATTTGAAAAGAACAATGTTTGGGTCCTCATATTTGAGGACTAATCTTGTCCTCATTACCAATTAAATGAGTTCTATCATTAGAAAGAAAAGAGAGTTGGGACGGTAGACTCCATCATAGACTTATTTAATTAGCCATAAGGACAAATTTAGTTTTCAAACATGAAAACCTAAGCATTACTCATAAGAAAAACTTAAGAAAAAAACACTTTCTAACTTAAGATTTAAAAAAATATATATTTTTGAATAATATATTTGACAGTCACGCTCACCTGCGAGACGTCGCGCAGGACCTTTTAGCACGACAAATTGAATATCAACCATTCATTCTTGATCGTGTGGCTGAGAGGAATGGGCACAAAAAGCAATCATAACATTCGACACGTGTCCATCATTGGGAAAAAAAAATTTGTTTCTCAGTTCTCTTTCTTTCTTCTTCTCGAAAACCTTTCCTTCTCAATCTCTCTGTATCCAAAATTTATGTCTCTCCCCCAAAACCTTCACCACCTAACAACCATGGCAGTCAAACTCCATAAAAGCCACCGAAGAAAACCCACGAATCAAGTTTATTGTCAAAGTAATCAAGTTTGTGCTCATTCCTCTCAGTCAAGAATGAATAGTTGAGATTCAATTTGTCGTGCAAATAGGTCATGCGCGACGTCTCGCAGGTGAGCATGACTGTTTGGGAGAGAGACAGAAATTTTGGATACAGAGAAATTAAGAAGGAAAGGTTTTCGGGAAGAAGAAAGAAAGAGAACTGAGAAACAAATTTTTTTTTTTTCCCAAAGATGGACACGTGTCGAATGTTATGATTGCTTTTTGTGCCCATTCCTCTCAGCCACACGATCAAAAATGAATGGTTGATATTCAATTTGTCTTGGTAAAAGGTCCTGCGCGACGTCTCGCAGGTGAGCGTGAGATATATTTGAAAGGGTCTGTGTAATTTTGTTAATTTGAGGTCTTATTTTTCATTGAGCCATCACTGACTTGGATATGACATAAAGAAGAAAAGTCACACTGCACAAGATTTGTCCAAGAAAAACCCAATAACAATTAAATTTGGTTGTCTTGGGAGCGAAGGGTCCACGAAATTAAGCAGGCATGCATATGAATTTTGGAACAACAAAAGTCAAAGACTCACAGGGTTGTATTGTAAATTTGTAATTATCTTTCTTTTGTCTTTTTTTTTTTTTTTTTCATGAATGAATGAACTGGAGCTCCTGCACTGGTACAAGTGTTCTAGACATGAACAATTAACACCAGAAGAGGATAAATCAATTAGTCGACCTCTGAGCTTATTCATGAGTAAATTCTCTCATAATTAAGGTCTAAAAAAAAGGTGCATTCTTTTATCTAATGATCTTAATCATTCATAATTAATTAATGGGATTTTTAAATTATGATATGTGTGCTTAATACTTGCTTAGAGGATAAGTTTGTAGCTGCAGTGCTGTACTGCAGAATAAAAATGAAAAAAGTACTCTGAACTCTTTTTATTTTTTTTTTTTTGCCCTTTTGGTAATAATCAAAAGAATTCTGAACTTATAAAAGATATTGCACATGAAATCCAAAAAGTAACTGTCAACCATACCAAACAGAATCATTCAACATGAGTTCAACTTGCTGATATACTCATATACATATATATATCCCTTATATATCACTCATGATGCTGCTATAAAAACTTGTGCTTCACCCTGAAAATTTGGCAATTTCAATAATAAACTAGAATGCAGTAATTAAAATATTCAGTACTCCCTTAATTCTCTCTGTTATTATGTAAGATTTAAGTCACTTTTTAGTGTTGTTTATTGTTCTAGATTAATTGGCACTTTCTAATTACCTATTTATTGGTTAACTTGCTAGTTGTTTTGAGTCTGCAAGTGTCTTACAAGTGCAGAAGCTAGAAATGATAAACGGCTGATGACCTTAACTAGTTTCTTAATTATTAGAACAAATAGTTTACAAACATTAATCAATCACATAATCATAATTAATAAAGAGTTGCTCTTTATTATGTGACTCTGAAACTATAAAGGAAATTAGAGCATCTAACTTAAAATCAATTGACAATAAGAAGAGAAGCCCAAGACACTTATAAGCACTTACATAAGGTTATAGTTTTCCAAAGTGGGACAACACACCCCACGTTCTCACAGTTTAAAAAGAGTTAATTACACTTACACCCCCTGGGGTTTAAAAAATTACACATATACCCCTATGTGTACCCCTTGAGGTTTCAAAACTATTGCATATAACCCCCTACAAGAGAAAAAAATAAATAAACAAAAATGAAAATATTTGTATTGAGGTTGGACTTTACACCTTGAGTAATCTTATTAGGCTATTTAACCCCTTAGCATGTTTTTTTGCATAATTTATCATCATTTTTTGCTCATTATAGGGGTTATATGAAATAGTTTTGAAACCTCATGGGGTGTATGTGTAATTATTGAAATTCTAGGGATGTATGTGAAAACACAATAAACTTTAGGGGGTGTAAGTGTAATTAACTTGTTTAAAAATAAAATAGTAAAATAAACAAAAACTTTTTGATAGGACCATATTTTACCAAATAAACCTTTTTATTTTATTTTATTTAATTTGAGAGAGAGAAGATTCGAATTTGAGACTTGTCGGAAGGAAGAGAAATATTGCTAGCCTAACTAATAGATGGTTGCCAAATAAAACTTTGATAATGATAGGACTTGGTTGATGCCTCCCATGGATAACAAAGCTTATATCTTTGGGTCCCTGATGGTCGGTATAGCCTGTACAGGGACAACAAAATGGCTTATCCCCTGAATCTGACCTATAAAAAAGTACTAGCTGTACTTATTCTTCCAACATATCAGATATGACATTTAGTTCGATTCTCTATAACACTCCTACATACCAAAACATAAAGGCTTCTAACAGAGAGATGAACAACTGAATTTCATAATCCCAACTACCAAGACCAAGAGCCTATATATACTTCAACTATAACTACAACAAGGGAAGCATTTTCCTTTTCATATTATGGTCAAATTTGTAACACTTTTGTATATGTATAGACACCAATGTGAGGAACAAACTCTCAGTATCAATATAGCCCTAGTATTGTAGAATAATCCCTCATTTGTTAAAAAAAATATTAATACTTACTTTTTCCTTTTATCTAAAAAGGTGAAATTCGAACTTAAAATTCTTTTACAAAAACTATTAATAAATTCATAGTTAATTAATTTTGCACGTGCAACTGTATCCAGCGCTGAAGCGCAGCAATCACCACTTTGGACAATAACATCTTCTTAATATTATAATAAAAATTGTGAAACCCTTTCTTAATATAATAATATTAGTTAATTTCTTGGGTGTGATAATAATATCATTTTCTAATTTGATGTGTAACATATATTAATCACTTTAAAGTTTAAACAATTAGTCCATTCAAATAAAAAATAAAGAAAACAATTAGTCAATTATCCACATAAAAGTTAATCTTTTATTTGCCTTTTTGGTGGGTCAAATTTGATACAAAAGACTAAGTTGTGACCCATTATAGGCGGCACAAATCTAGTGATCGATTATCATTCAACACATATGCAGTGCCGGCTCAAGCATAAGGCGAGCAAGGCCTGTGCCTAGGGCCTCATGATGAGGGAGCCCTCATATTTAACACACTATTAAAAAAAAAATTAAATATTTTTAATTAGCCAATTAGGCTTCAGAGGAATTCAGAAAGAGACTATCCACTTTCTTGTTTAATATTTAGATGTGGGATTCTTCATTATTTGTTAGTGAGACTTTTGATTTTTTTTTTTTTTTAATAAATTTCTTTAGGCATGAGATAAAGCATGAATAGATGAATTAATTACTTCATCAATGATCATGCTAAAAAAAATTGCTTCATAAATTGTTTTCGGGGACATCTCACATCTGTTTCATTTGTGCATTGTGATCTGCCCTTTTTTTTTTTTTTCTCATTCTCTGTAATTTCTCGTCTAAAACTAAAAGAAGCAGACCTACAAGCTGATTTTTTGCTGGAAGGGCTAGTTCATTTATGCGACAAGTGCAGACTAGCAAAGTTATTACTTCAAAGTTTAAAATCAGGTTTTATTGTTCTTGAATATTGTATCTCATACTTTAAGCTTTTGTTTGTTATTAGTAATATTAATTATGTATGGTAGGAAATTTGAATTTAAATATGAAAAGAACAATGTTTGGGTTCTCATATTTAAGGATCAACTTTGTCCTCATGACCAATTAAATGAGCTCTACTATGAGATAGAAAAGAGAGTTAGGATTATGGACCCCATTATGAGTTTATTTAATTGGCTATAATGATAATGTTAGTTCTTAAATATGAGGACCCAAACATTGCTCATATGAAAAACTTAAGAAAAAAAAGCCTCCTAACTTAAGATTTTTTTTTTTAATATTTTTGAATAATATATTTGGAAGATCTCTGTGTAATTTTATCTTAGGTCTCACTTTCCATTGAACCACCACTACACACATGCATCAAATTTACTCATTTACTACAATACTAGGCCCATTATAGCCCATTAAACATTCACTAGATTCCTTGGTATTTTTCAAACGAGTAAAAATCATTTTCTGATATCCTTTTAATTTGATAAATTATCCAGAGAAATTAAACATATAGGCATGGGCCATATATATTCGACTATTGCTGCCCAGGAACATCATTTGCTCACATCTCCTACAATTTTTCTATAAAATGCATGGGGTTTACAGTTTACTTAGTAATTCTTTTTTTTTTTTGGCCAAAATTCTTAATTAATTCTTTTCTTAAGTGAAGTTGGTGCTGTTTTGGATATCACAATTGTTATTAATATTATGTCACCTTTAACATGCATACTCGTAATTAATGTGCTCCACGCGATTAGCATAAAGCATAACGCATGCATATATGTCATCCTGCAACCAAAAAAATAATCAATATTACAATACTTTCGTGTTTAATTTTTTAAAATTTTCTACGTGCATGATTCATGCTCATTCACTAATTTATGTTTGAAACATCATTTCAACGAAAAAGAGAACAAAAATTCATCAAAAAGAAAGTTTGAAACTACAAATACGCGCCATAAAGTGTTTTAGAAGCAATAGAAAACCAAAGCAAAAATATAAGATACTAGCCTCTCCACATTTGCTCCCGCGAGTTTGAAACAACTCTTTCTATTGTGCAAATACTGATATTTTGGTAAGCGTAATCCGTTTAATAGGCTTTTCCTATTTCTATTCTCAGATCACAGTACAAACAAACCTAATTATTTAACCCAAATGAAAGACCAAAAAAAAAAAATAAATATATGAAATTAAAGAAATTAATTAAGGAGAGAGAATTAAGGGAAAATTAATTGAGTAGAGAGAGGCGGCAAACTAATTCTTATGGGCGGGAAAATAAATTTGGGAAATAAATAATGACTATTAGATTTAAGTTGAAACGATCTCAGCCATTCGAATCCGGAGATAAATTTTAAAATTAAAAAATCGTTCTGTTTTATTATATAAATATTTTCTAGCTAGCTCAAAAGGTGGTCTGAATTTCTTAAAATACAGTTGCCACCCCAAATTCGGGCCATCAATATTTACAACGTGCACTTATATTGTCTATTTTAATAAAATAAAAAATAGAAAAACTATGATTTCATTTAGAAAGAAAGTCGAACAGTATTATAATAGGTCTGATAACAAAAACGACTTATTATTCTGGATCATTTGGACATATTATTAGGAAGAGGAAATGACAACAATTGTTCTTGATCGAACTTTACTTTTAGTATCACTTTGATCCATGAACTTGTTTTATGAATTTTATAGTCTTTGAATTTTCACTCGTGTATTACTCAAGTCCATTCCGTCAATTCTATCAAATTTTTTCGTCACTTTTAGTTACGTACGTGTCAAGTATGTGAGTCACTTTTGAAAGGTAAAAATATATGATAACTCATCTCATCTTTTTTTTTTTTTCCCCAACATGATATACGTGATTAAAATTGACGAAATGAACTAAAGTGATACACAGGTGAAAGTTTGTAGACTATATAATTCAAAAAACAAGTTCGTGGACTAAAGTGATACTTGAGGTAAAGTTCAAGGATCATTATTATAATTCTCTCTTAATAGGAAATTCATAATTGTTAATTGCACAAGGTACAGTTAGATAAGGGTAATTTTACTTGCATATTTTACCTGTGTGTTGATCAACTACAGTTTGGTAGAATTTGCCAACTCCTATTTAATTTGCAATTTTGCTTATAGTGGGCTATGGGAAAGAAACCATGAAGCTCATATCCCAGTGCTCTCTGAAATAAGCTCAAAGGTTGGGACTTGTAGCTTCAGTAGTTGAAAGCATTTACTCAAATGTTGGGACAATGGGACGTGTTGCTCTAGTTTAATGTTTGCCCATTTTAGTTATGTTTCTAACTAATTATTAATTAGTTTACTTATATTTGTCTTCATCTTTTTGAGAGATTACAAATGGGAGATTATTCGATAATACTAGAGGTCGATATCGATTGCACATTGTCAAAGTGTGAAATTTACTGATTACTTTATGAAAATGCTAATTAATGTTTGCAAACTATTAGTTTTAATTTGTTCAAACTATTGTCTGCATCGTAAGACAATATATTGCAGACTCAAAACAACTAACAAGTTACCCAATAAATAATTAATTAAGTTGAAATTAAGTGCCATATAATAACATGGATATCAGTCAATTCCCAATCTAGAAATCAGTTACCCTGATATAATAATAGTTAGAACAAGAAACAATAGTTTCTTTTTCGATGAAGCAAGAAACTACACTAACAAGTCACTTAAAGCTTACATAATAACAGAGAGAATTAAGGGAGTACTGAATATTTTAATCACTGTATTCTAGCTAGTTTAATATAGAGAAACACTCTGCCAATTGCTTCTGATAAGTTAATTACCAATTTTTCTGAGTTAAGCACAAGGTTCTAAAGCAGCATCTTGAGTAATATATAAGGATATCCTATCCCTATATATATATACAGGCTCCTTCTGTTGAGGTATATCTCAACTTATTTATGTTGAGGTATAACTTTGTTGGGGCCCACACGAGTCGTTTTGTGTCGATCCGAATCGTTCGCAAGGATGATCTATCAATGAAGATGATCCTTGCAAAAAATTAGCCAAATCGAAAATCATTTGCCTATCTAACTTTGATAAAACAAATAAACGGTTTCATCAAAAATATTTGGTTCGTCCATTTATTTGATCAAAGTTAGATAGGCAAATGATTTCCGATTTGGCTAATTTTTTGCAAGGATGATCTATCTATGGAGATGTAAAAATTGAACGGTTCGGATCGACACAAAACGACTCGTGTGGGCCCCAACATGGTATACCTCAACATAAATAAGTTGAGGTATACTTCAACAGAAGGAGCCTGTATATATATATATCTATCCAGGCTCCTTCTGTTGAGGTATACCTCAACTTATTTATGTTGAGGTATACCTCAACTTATTTATGTTGAGGTATGACCTTGTTGGGGCCCACACGAGTCGTTTTGTGTCGATCCGAACCGTTCACAAGGATCATCTTCATTGATAGATCATCCTTGTAAAAAATTAGCCAAATCGGAAATCATTTGCCTATCTAACTTTGATAAAACAAATGGACGGTTTCATCGAAAATATTTGGTTCGTCCATTTATTTGATCAAAGTTAGATAGTCAAATGATTTTCGATTTGGCTAATTTTTTGCAAAGATGATCTATCTATGGAGATGTAAAAATTGAACGATTCGGATCGACACAAAACGACTCGTGTGGGCCCCAACAGGGTATACCTCAACATAAATAAGTTGAGGTATACCTCAACATAAATAAGTTGAGGTATACCTCAACAGAAGGAGCCTGTATATCTATCATCAAGTTGAACACATGTTAAACTTAATTTAATTAATACTCTTTTTCTTGGACAAATCTTGTGTAACATCATGGTATGACTTTTAATTCTTTATATCACATCTAACTATCCAACCCTTCATTTTCTCAATCCCACAAAGGCACCATGGCCATCTCCTCTGTCTTTCTACACTGCTTTCTTGCTCTTTGGCTTGGCAATGCTGTCACCTTGAAGCTTCCCACCATGTTTACAGAAACCTTCAATCTTCCCAATTAACTTCTACACATTACAATGTTAATGATCCTTACAGAACTGGTTATCATTTCCAGCCTCCAAAGAATTGGATAAATGGTATGTTCTGCTTTGCATTATCATTTTTTTGCTTTCAACCTGTCCTAATCTTTAATGTTTATAGCTCTAACAGTTTGTTTTTTTGCTTCTTGTTTTGCACATTTGACTTGTTCTGATTGTGGAATGGACATATGGGATTGTTTGGTTGCACAAATCCTAATGGTTAGCTCCTTTCTCCTCTGGTTCAATTTTTTACAAAGTTAATATTTTTTGTAATGGTTAAAACCAATCTATAGCGCAGTCTAGAAACTGAACCAGTTGGTGGGTTTAGTCCTAGTACTGTTTGGTTATAGAGAACCTTTCTCTCTCTTATATTTTCTGGGCTTGGTTCATTTTCTATGAAAACTATATACCATCATGCCTTTGATGTGAATGAATCAATTAATCTTTTGGTTTGTGTTTTGGTACTGTGTTTTTTCAAAGCACTAAAGAAGTGTGAAAGCTGTCTGTTACTCTTGTTGCAGGACCATAGATTTACAAGGGAATATACCATTTGTTCTATCAATACAACCCCTAAGGTGTAGTTTGGGGAAATATTGTGTGGGCTCATTCCACATCAACTGATCTGGTTAACTGGACCCCACATGATGATGCCATCTACCCATCACAGCCGTTGGATGTCAACGGCTGTTGGTCGGGTTCCACCACGATACTCCCGTGGGGCAAACCCGTCATTTTATACAGGGGAATAAACCCCCAAAACCAACAAGTTCAAAATTTGGCCTTCCCTAAGAACCTCTCAGACTCATTCCTTAGGGAGTGGGATAAGGTCCCACAAAATCCAGTAATGGCACCCACCCAACCTAACCAAATCAATGCAACCTCATTTAGGGACCCAACCACTGTTTGGCTAGGGCCAGATAAGAAATGGAGAGTGATCATTGGAAGCCAAAAGAACAAAAGAGGATTAGCAATCGAAGCAAAGAGATTCATTGGATTAAAGCCAAACACCCACTTCACTCAGCAAAGAAAACTGGAATGTGCGAAGGCTTAATTCACACCATTGCCTCCTAGAAGATATACTTTTTCTCACTTTACTCCCTAAAACTTAAATTTTTTCAAATTACCACATGAATTTCACACAGTTGTTGCAAAAGACCCTATGCCGTCAACTCTGTCAATTTTTTCGTTAAAATAACTGACGTGACACCTATATGGCATGAGTGAGACATTTTTTTAGTTATATAAGATACATGTGGAAAAAAATAATAATAAAAAATAATTTTTAAACTAAAAAATAATAAGATCCATGTCAATTTTTTATAATTTTTTTTGTTCACATGGATCTTACATAACTAGAAAAGGTTCTCACTTATGCTATATAGGCGCCATGTTAGCTTTTTTAACAAAAAAATTGACGGAGTTGACGGTATAGGGTCTTTTGCAACAACTGTGTAAAGTTTAAGTGATAAACTGAGAGGATTTAAGTTTTAGGGGGCAAAAAGAAAAAAAGTGTATTTTATAGGGAGAAATGGTGTGAATAAGCCATGTGGGAATTCCCAGATTTCTTCTCAGTTTCAATTAAAAGCCAAACTGGTCTGGACACATCAGAAAATGGCCCTGATGTTAAGCATGTGCTCAAGTATAGCTTGGGCAATACCTAGCATGACTGCTACACAATTGGGACATATAACATTGACAAAGATATCTATATCCCGGATAAGGGATCTGTGGAGAGTGATTCGGGATTGAGATATGATTATGGCAAATTCTATGCTTCAAAACTTTCTTTGACAGTGCTAAGAACCGAAGGATCTTGTGGGGTTGGATTAATGAATCTTCAAGTGTCAATGATGATATCAAGAAGGGATGGTCTGGACTCCAGGTAATATATATGTATATATGATAGCTAGCCATACATAACTGTTTGATCAAAATAATGGTGTCCAATATTTATTGATCGGTCAAGGGTATATATGAATAGTTAACTTTTGACACTTGCAGGCAATTCCAATGACCCTTTGGCTTGAGAAATCTGGGAAACAATTGGTGCAATGGCCTATAGTAGAAATTGAAAAGATTAGAGCAAAGAAGGTCAAGTTGCCAAGCTCTGTACTTAAGGGAGGATCAGTGCATGAAGTACTTGGTGTCACAGCAGTGCAAGTGGGTACTTAGTAAAGGGATTTTGTCACATTTTATTAAAAAACACATCAATCCCACTAGAGTGGAATATTTTTCATTTTGGTACTCTTTGCTTATGTTTTACGCAGGCAGATGCAGAGATTACATTTGGAGTAAGTGATTTGAAGAAAGCAGAAGTGCTGGACCCAGGTTGGACCAACCCACAATTGTTGTGTAGCCAAAAGGGTGCATCAGTTAAAGGTGGTTTAGGACAGGACCATTTGGGTTGCTAGTTTTGGCTTCAAAGGACTTGAAAGAATACACAGCAGTGTTCTACAGAATATTCAAAGCTCCAAACAAATATGTGGTGCTCATGTGCAGTGACCAAAGCAGGTCTCTGCTCTCTCTCTCTCTCTCTCTCTCTCTCTCTCTCTCTCTCTCTCTCTCTAGTGTTCTACAGAATATTCAAAGCTCCAAACAAATATGTGGTGCTCATGTGCAGTGACCAAAGCAGGTCTCTCTCTCTCTCTCTCTCTCTCTCTCTCTCTCTCTCTCTCTCTCTCTCTTTCTCTAACCATACTTCAAATTGTTAACTTTTTTTGCCTTTTGTTTTATTGGTTTGGTAGGTCTTCCTTAAACCAAGATAATGACAAGACCACTTATGGGGCTTTTCTAAATGTCGATCCTCTTCATGAGAAGTTGTCACTAAGAAGCTTGGTAAGTTTCAACAAACCAATATAATTAACACATCAATCTGCACTTCTTTATTGAAAAGTCAGTCTTTCTATATGATCATGACCTCCATACCCTTCATTCATGTGAAAGTTCTTTTAAGTTTAGAAGTCTATCCCACCAGAAATTTCTATAAAATATTTGAGAATCTATACTTTCCTTAGAACTTGCACATTCAACTGAGTCTGCCTTTGGACTTGAACAATATAAAATATAGATGAAATTAAATAAAAGCATTACCAAAGTTTAACATATTTAGTTAAGATTTTGCACTTACTGGTAAAAGGGTCCTTCATTATGCATTCATTTGAACTGTCACTTCTATATGCTAGATCGACCACTTTGTGAGTAACAATAAATTCAGAAGAAAAGGTCCAAATTAAAGGGGCTAGGTTCCTTTCCATTAACCAAAACAGTTAATCTTTCTGTTAAGTGTCTAGCATATATGCAGAAGGTGCATTCTGTTTTGGGCTCAAGCCCCACAATTTTTGGTATGCATGATTCACATGGTTGCACATTTCACACTTTGACAATGGCATTGCATATCGAGAGACCAATTACTTTATGCTTTTGATCAGTACTAGCTAGTTCTTTCTTTTCTTTTGGTTATACCCATTTCATGGTTATATATGTTTGTCCTAATGCATTTGAAACTTTGCTTCTTGTGCAGATAGATCTCTCAATAGACAATAGTGGAGAGCTTTGGTGGAGAAGGCAAGGCATGCATCACAGCTAGAGTTTATCCCACATTGGCTATTGATTGTGATGCTCACTTGTATGCCTTCAATAATGGAACTCAGAGTGTCAAAATCTCAGGAAGTGCATGGAGCTTGAAAACAGCAAAAATCAAGTGATTAATAGTGGTGCAGGGTCTTGAAAGAAGGAGAGAAGAAGAAAAGCAGGGATGGAATATTAATTCTTAATTAACGTGATCTTCATTCATTTGTACTGCCTTTTCAGATAACTAATAAGAGAGCAAAATAAATTTGTGGGTTTCTCTATGAATTAAAGGTTAACTAATAATAAAATTATTTTGAATATTATGCATAATTATATACTCTATATTCCATTAAGGAATATTTGAAATAAACTTATTTAAGAAATTTATTGTGAAATTTACTTTGCATTATAGCACGATGATTGAGTTGTATAATTTTTTAAGTCTCTACTTGTAGGGCCAATGACCATATGGTATAATGGATGACACTGGTCTCCATGTGTTGGCATAAATCTTGAGTTTGAATCTCATGGACGCAGTTGTTTAATAATAATAATAATAATAATAATAATAATAATAATAAAGTCTCTACTTGTGGGCACACCAACAACAGCTCTTCCATCTTCATCTTCCATCAACCCAATTAGCAAAATAATTTTTCTCAAATTACTATTGTTAGAAAACTCTAACGATAACAAAAAAAAAAAACATAACGGTATAATTGACACAATTAAAATTACAAGAGGGCTTCTATTTGCACACCATCTTTTTTCTTTTTGCACACCCCTTTTGAAAAAAAAAAAAAA
>QANW01003611.1:1955398-2039348 GCA_003254865.1 Dryas drummondii
AAAAAAAAAAAACAGAGGGAAGGGGGTGTGAACGTGAGAAAAAAGAGAGGGAAAGAAAGAAGGGTGTGTAATGAAATTAGGGTATTTTAGTAATGGGTTGGGTGTGTGTTGAGAGATTTTGAATTTGAAGTAAGTGTGTGGGGTGTGTAGGAGAAAAAAAGAGAAAAAGGGTGTGCAAAAAGAAAAAAAAGGGTGTGCAAATAGCAGCCCTCAATTACAAAGATCTTTATGAAAGCTAAACTAGACCATAAGGACTAAAATCATAATTTGATCTTTTCATATAAAATATGCATTCCCAATTTCCTCTCACGACACACCCTCTCACTTTAATTTTTGAAATTACAAATTTAACCCAAAATAAAAAGACCATAAAGGAAAAAAAAAAAAACCAGAACCCAAGGTGGACCTCCAACGCGACTGCCATTGTCATCGGCGGCGGACCTCTGATGCTCTCCTCCCCTCTCTTTGTCTCTCTCTCCCCATCTCTCTCCTTCCCTCTCTCTTCTTTACCTTTCTCTCACCTCTCTTCTCTCTTCTGTCTATCTCTCTCTTCGATCTGCTGTAGAAGCTGACGACCTTGTCAACCTATATATTGGTGGATGTTGACCTAACATGCAATCTCCATAAGCCATTCTATACCCTAAATCCTAAGTCCTAAACTCTAAACCCTAACCCCTAAAAATAAAAACAAAATAACGTGAGACAAACTACCTGAAGTCACCCAAATTTAAAAAGAAAAAAAAAGGATTATGGTAATAAATTATGAAGATAATTTTGCTTATTAACAATACTTATCCCAATAAAATTCTTTTCATAGATACATATTCCAAATAAAATTCTGATTTACAATATTATAAGGAGATAAATACATAATTTAAATAAAGAAAAAATATAAAAAAATGACATGTAATTATAATATATATAATTTAATGATGTGGAAAAAAGTAAATGCAGTACAATCAAAATTGAAAAAGTCGATCATAAGGGCTTATTCAAAAACTTAGGATGACGAAGGAGTACATCCTAATTCTCTCTTTAGTTATTTACGTACGTAGTTCAAGTCAGATTTTAAGTTCTCCATTGTTTAGATTGTGTCAATTAAACTCTAATATTATTCTAATGGTTGCAATTTGAGAATAATTCTTTCAGTAATTGGGTCAATGAAAAGGGCATGTGCTCCGATCTTCAAAATACAATGCGGAGAGAATTTCACAAAAAATCTCTTTCACTAGAAGTTCCATCTATGTATTATATTTCTTTCATAATTTGTAAATATTCAAATAATTTTATTAATTAATTAAACTTTAATTTATAGAGAAACCTAAAAATTTATTCAGCTCTCATATTAATTATCTGAAGAGGCAATACAAATGAATGAAGATCACATAAATTAAGAATCAATATTCCATCCATGCTTTTCTTTTCCTCTCCTCCTCTCAAGACCCTGCACCACTATTAATCAATTGATTTTAGCTGTTTTCAAGCTCCATGCACTTCCTGCTATTTTGACACTCTGAGTTCCATTATTGAAGGCATACAAGTGGGCATCACCATCAATAGCCAATGTGGGATAAACTCTAGCTGTGATGCATGCCTTGCCTTCTCCACCAAAGCTCTCCACTATTGAGTGATCTATCTGCAAAATTTCAATGCATTAGCACAAACATTTATTATCATCAAATGGGTATAAAACAAAGGAGTGAACTAGCTAGTAGCCTAGTCCTGACTCCTGATCAAAAGCATAAAGTAATAGGACTCAGCTGTGTGTTGGTACACATATATGCAATGCCCTTGTCAATAGTGGGAAATGTGCAATCAATTGAGTCGAGCATACCAAAAATTGTGGGGATGGGACCCAAAATGGGAATGCATGAACCCTTCAATTTGGACCCTTTGATCTTCTGAATTGACGTTACCCACCAAGTGGCATGGCCCTACTCCTAGCTATCACTTACATGGTTCTATGCAATGGGCATTTTCTGAAACCAGCATATAGAACTGACAATCCAAATGGATTAATGTATTATGAAGTACCCTTTTACCAGAAAAGGCATCAGTTGCTGTCAAAATCTTTTAACTATGTTAAGCTTTGTACTTTGGTGGTGGTTAATTTTATTTTATTTTAAGTGATATGTTATCAAAAAATCAAATATATACACTATGCTAGATGAGAAAGACCAAAGACAGGCTCAGTTGCGTGTGCAGGTTCCAAGGAAAATATGAATTCTTAAACTTAAAAAGAAGTTCCTCTTTGTTGGACTCATTTGTGTTTTCCTCGTTTGGAGTTGGTGGACCATTGTAGCATCTGTAACTACTAACTACCACTTTAAAGCGATGTTTCCCTCTCCGGCCAATCGGATTATGTGCAGGTGGAAACGCCTCCATTTTCCTCAATTCCTTTATGTACATAGTACTTCGGTTCTCTTGTTTCTCTTTGGTGGTTGCGGGTCTTGCTTGGTTTGTTGTGCTCCAATGATGGAGATGGCTGATGTTTTTGGACTAGGGCTGTGCTATGATGGTGGAACTTGCTTCTAGGATTTTGGTTTGGTTAGGGTTCATGCAAATGTTCTTGGAGACTTAATTTGTGTTTTGATCCTTTTTATCTTTGTACTTTTATTTTATTTTATGTTTATTGGACTTGGCCTTTATGCTAGAAATGTTTTGCTTTTTGGGCTTCTTTAATGAAATGTTAATTTCTGACCAATATAGAAAAACTGTCCTTTCAATAAAGAAGTGCAAATTGATGTATTAATTAAATTGGTTTGTAGCAACTTACCAAGCTTCTAAGCGACAGCTTCTCATGAAGAGGATCCACATTCAGAAAAGCCCCGTAAGTGGTCATATCACTATCTTTATTTAAGGAAGACCTGTCAAAGATTTAAAGCAATAAGCAAACATATAAGAGTTCAAAAATTTACAAGTCAGTAAGACATTGATAGCTTGAGAGGGAAGAGAGAGACCTGCTTTGGTCACTGCACATGAGCACCACATATTTGTTTGGAGCTTTGAATATTCTATAGAACACTGCTGTGTATTCTTTCAATCCCTTTGAAGCCAAAACTAGCAACCCAAATGGCCCTAAACCACCTTTAACTGATGCACCCTTTTGGCTACACAAATTTTGTGGGTTGGTCCAACTTGGGTCCAGTGCTTCTGCTTTCTCCAGATCACTTATGCCAAATGTAATCTCTACATCTGCCTGTAAAACAGAAGACAAAACAAAGCCAAATAGTACCAAAATGAAAAAAGAGTACCAAAACAAAAGCACAGAGTAAAATAGTGCAATTAAGAGAATGATTTAGTGGGATTGATGTGGTTTCTAATAAAATGTGACAAAATCCCATTGGCCATTACTAAGTACTCACCTGTGCTGCTGTGACACCAAGTACTTCATGTACTGATCCCCCCTTAAGCAGAGTGCTTGGCAATTTGACCTGCTTTGTTCTAAGCTTTTCAATTTCTGCTACAGGCCATTGCACCAATTGTTTCCCAGATTTGTCAAGCCAAAGGGTCCTTGGAAATGCCTGCCAGTGTATAAGGCTTAATTCATAACTGTTTGATCAAATAGTTATCTATGGTTAGCACACATACATATATATTACCTGGAGTCCAGACCATCCCTTCTTGATATCACCATTGACACTTGAAGATTCATTAATCCAAGCCCACAAGATTCTGCGGTTCTTAGCACTGTCAAAGAAAGATTTTGAAGCATAAAATTTGCCATAATCATATCTCAATCCTGAATCACTATCCACAGATCCCTTATCCGGGATATAGATATCCTTGTCAATGTTATAGGTCCCAATTGTGTAGTAGTCATGCAAGGTATTGTACAAGCTAACCTTGAGCACATGTTTAACATCAGGGCCATTTCCTGATGTGTCAAGACCAGTTTGGTTTTTAATTGAAACTGGGAAGAAATCTGGGCATTCCCACACTCCAGTTTCCTCTGCTGAATGAAGTGGCTGTTCGGCCTTAATCCAATTTATGAAGTCTTTGGTTCTGTATAGGATTGCCAATCCAATTTGGTTCTTTTGGCTTCCAATGATCACTCTCCAGTTCTTATCTGGGCCTAGCCAAGCAGTGGTTGGGTCCCTAAATGAGGTTGCATTGATTTGGTTAGCTTGGGTGGGTGCCATTACTGGATTTTGTGGGACCTTATCCCACTCCCTAAGGAAAGGGTCTGAAAGGTTCTTGGGGATGGCCAAATTTTGAACTTGTTGATCTTGGGAGTCTATTCCTGTGTACAAAATGACCGGTTTGCCCCCGGGGAGTATCGTGGTGGAACCTGACCAACAGCCGTTGATATCGTACGGCTGTGATGGGTTGATGGCAGCGTCATGTGGGGTCCAGTTAACCAGATCGGTTGATGTGGAATGGGCCCACACAATGGTTTTTTCCCAAACTACATCTTGAGGGTTATATTGATAGAACAGATGGTAAATTCCTTTGTAAATCAATGGTCCTGCAGCAAGAGTAATAGACAGTGCTTTAGTACTGTGAAATCACACAGTACCAAAACCCAAACCAAAACAGGAATAAAGAAGTGTATGACTAGTTATCAATGCATCATGGCATATAGTTTTTATAGAAAATGAACAAGTCCCAGGAAATATAAGAGAAAGAGCATGACCATAAGATTCTCTGTAGCCAAACAGTATTAGGACTAAACCCACCAACTGATTCAGTTTGTAGACTGCACTATAGATTGGATTGATTTTAACCAATTCCACAAAACATTAATTAACTTGTACAAAACTGAACCAGAGGAGAAAGGAACTAACCATTAGGATCTGTGCAACCAAACAGGCCCAATTTGTCCATTCCACAAATCAGAACAAGTCCAAATGAAAAACCAGAAGCAAAAAGTAAGACTATTAGAGATAAAAACAATAAAGACAAGGACATCAGGTTGAAAGCAAAAAAAAATATATGAAAAATAGCACGCAGAAAGAAAATTGAGGAGGTTATAGGTGAAGAATATACCATTCATCCAATTCTTTGGAGGCTGGAAATGATACCCAGTTCTGTAAGGTTCATTAACATGATCATGATGTGCAGAAGTTAATTGGGAAGTTTGAAAGTTTCTGCAAACATGGTGGGAAGTTTCATGCCAGAGAAAAAGAAAGCAACATAGAAAGAGAGAGTAGATGGCCATGGTTGCTTTGTGGGATTGATAACACAAGGCTACACCATGATGGGAAATGAAAGGATGAGCCATGGCCCATGTGTTAGCTGTCAAGGAATTAGGCTTCCACAAAACATTATTAGTCTTTTGATCAGCTTATTCATGAGTAGTTCTCTCATAATCAAGTTTTCCAAAAAAGAAAAAACAAAGTCCATTCTTTTAACTAATAATAAATCTTGAACATTTATAATTAATGTTATTTTTATATTATGATGTGTGTGCTTAGTAATTGTTTAGACTATAACTTTGTAGCTATACTGCATATTAAAATGAAAAAAGTACTCTAAGCTTTTGTTCATATATATAATCAAGATGCCGCTTTAGAACCTTGTGCTTGACTCAGAAAATTTGGTCATTTACAATTATCAGAGACTTGGCACAGTTATCTCAATAATTAATAAACTAGAATACAGTAATTAAAATATTCAGTATTCTCTTAATTCTCTCTGTTATTTTGTATGCTGCAAGTGACTTGTTAGTGTTGTTTATTGTAATAACTATTATTAGATTAGGGTAATTTGATTTCTAGATTGGGAATTGACTGATATTCACTTAATTATTTATTCATTGGTTAGGTTGTTGGGTGCTGTGAGTCTGCAATTAATTGCCTTACAATGCAGACGCTAGAATGGTTAATGGCTGATGAGCTTAATTAGTTTCTTATTAAAACAAATTAAATTAAACAAATAGTTAATTTACAAACATGAATGATCACCTAATTATAATTTAATAAAAGATAGAGTTGCTCCCTGTGCAAGGGATGCTGCTTCCTTATCTGCTAGAGTGATTGTGCATCTTTCTATTTGGAAAAATATTCAAATAATTGTATTCATTAGTTAATCTTTAATTCATAGAGAGACACAAATTTATTTGACTCACATATTAACTATCTGGAGAGGCACTACAAATGATCCAAGATCATAATCAAGCATCAATATTCGATCCATGCTTTTCTTCTTCTTTTCTCCTTCTCTCAAGATTCTCAACCACTATTCATTCTTATTAGGTCAATTGATTTTAGCTGTTTTCAAGCTTCATGCACTTCCTGAGATTTTGACACTCTGAGTTCCATTATTGAAGGCATACAAGTGGGCATCACCATCAATAGCCAATGTGGGAAAAACTCTAGCTGTGATGCATGCCTTGCCTTCTCCACCAAATATTGAGTGATCTATCTGCAAAGTTTCAAATGCATTAGGACAAACATTTTTATATATTATCATGAAATATATGGGTATAACCAAAAGAAAAGAATGAACTAGCTAGTACTGATCAAAAGCATAAAGTAATTGGTCTCTCTGTTGGTATGTATATGCCATGCCATTGTCAAAGTGTGCAATGTGCAACCATATGGCACCCAAAATAGAATAATGCACCTTTTGCATATAAGCTAGAACCTTATCTGAAAGGTTTTACTGTTTTGGTTAATTCGAGCATTTTGATTTTCTTATTTAATAGGAAAACTGACTTTTCAATAAAAAAGTGCAAATTGATGTGTTAATTTAATTGGTTTGTAACAACTTACGAAGCTTCTTAGTGACAACTTCTCATGAAGAGGATCGACATTTAGATCGAAAAGCCCCAAAAGTGGTCTTGTCATTATCTTGGTTTAAGGAAGACCTACCAAACCAATAAAACAAATGGCAAAAAGAGTTAACAATTTGAAGTTTGGTTACAGAGCGAGAGAGAGCAGAGACCTGCTTTGGTCACTGCACATGAGCACCACATATTTGTTTGGACCTTTAAATATTCTATAGAACACTGCAGTGTATTCTTTCAAGCCCTTTGAAGCCAAAACTAGCAACCCAAATGGCCCCAAATCACCTTTAACTGATGCACCCTTTTGGCTACACAAGGTTTGTGGATTGGTCCAACTTTTGTCCAGCACTTCTGCTTTCTTCAAATCACTTATTCCAAATGTAATCTCTACATCTGCCTGTGATGAAAAAATGTAATCCATTCTAGTGGGTAAGGGAAAACAGTCAAATAGTGCAATGAACAGAATGAGTTAGTGAGATTGATGCGCTTTTTAATAGAATTTGACAAAATCCCATTACTAAGTACCCACCTGTACTGCTGTGACACCTAGTACTTCATGCACTGATCCTCCCCTAAGTACAGTGCTTGGCAACTTGACCTGCTTTTTTCTATAAGCTTTCCATTTTCTGCTACAGGCCATTGCTCCAATGGTTTCCCAGATTTTTCAAGCCAAAGGCTCCTTGGAATTGCCTGCAAGTGTCAGTTTAAATACCATAAAACACATTTGATGAAATGCCAGGCAATTGAAGGCTATGCTATTCAAATGATGACCCAGTTGCATATATACTTGGTAGGGACTGTCATGGCTGCCATGAAACCTTGAGTTCTTTTTTTTCTAATTTAAATGTGTCTTTTTCAGTAATTTTATAAAAGAGTTAAATTTAGTTAAATTTAAAAAAAAAAAAAAAAAAAAAAGGGGGGGAAAAAAAGATNCTCCAATCACAGCTCCTGCAAATGGGTTCTCTCCCTTCAGACGAATTTTCCAGGCTTACCTTAAAACTAGTAAGCTCTGATTCATGATATTTCGCATTTTTGATTTCTGGGTATTGTGCATAATCAAATAGTTTCGTTCTGGTTTTGGTTTTCTGGGCATTTGCAACAATTGCTTTTAATGGGCATTTTCGTGTGTTATGCGTCGACCTTTTTATTCCCTTTGATCTGTTGTATATGTAGATTTTGAGTGTTCTTGTTTTGTGGGAATGAATAATTTTTATGCATTGATTTAGGCTTCAAATTTTACTTGTTTTCTGTGGCTTAAGGGACTCTACAGTTGTGTTTGTGCTTGAAACTAAACTACTGTATGCAATGGTTATATATAAGTATTGAATAAATTGAATTGATGAAGGAAAACAAATGGTTCAAATTTGATTTAATGGGGTTGTATCTTTTTGGTTATGTATGTGTTCATTCAATGAGGCATTTTATAACTTATAAGAAAGTAGTTTAGCCTTGGCGCGTTGATGAGCAAACAATCAGAGAATGTTTATGGTCTCCATTTGCAGATTATATAAGCTATAAGCAGTTGTTTGTGACTTTAGATGACTTATGTAGTGACTTTGGAATGATTCACAGATTCGGCAACCACAGATGCTGGCTCACAGTCACCTTCTGAGCAATCAGAAATCATATTTATAGGTACGGGAACTAGTGAAGGCATTCCACGCGTGAGCTGCCTGACAAATCCTTTAAAGACATGTGCGGTATGGTTATGGGACCTCTTTGCTTAAGTAATTTTGGCATATCATATTTACTACTACATGTCTAACCAAATGCGCATCCAATTAATAAAGAAACCAACGCTTTTTGGTTTTTGCAGGTTTGCTCAAAAGCTGTGAAACCAGGTAATAGAAATAGGAGACTCAACACAAGCATCCTTGTTCGTTATCCTAGACCCTCTGGCAGTTGTAACATTCTTATTGATGCTGGAAAGTAAGTGAAATATAATTTCAATATATTGTTTCTATGTTACTTTAAGAATGTATTTTTTCTTTTTTGTCTTGTAAATATTCCAGGTTGTGGTTGGTTAATGGCTGAGAATGTTAGATCTGCAGTCCTGTAGCTAAGTTTTCTTGAAAAGTAATATGCCGAATACTCATAGTTTTAATGGAAAAATTGCACAAAGTAAGGGTTGTCTCAACCTAATGAACGTGCTGAATTCATTGGTAGGTGTGGTAGATAATCAACTATCTGCTTCTCATATGTGGTAAATTGATAATAGAATATGTAGTAGTTCAGAATAAGAAAACGAATGGGCATGGAATAATATAAAAGAGATTGCATATGACTGAGATGTTTGATGACCCTTGAAAATAAAATGGCAGATGCTTTATTGGTGAAACTTGCATTTCTGTCTGTTTTTCAGGTTTTTCTACCACAGTGCTCTCAAATGGTTTCCTGCCTATGGGTTAGTTAATTATCTCATTTGCTTAAGTTCTTAAGCTATCGTATATTAAAGTTGAAGATATCAAATAGTCTTTCATGTTTAATGGCTAAATTATCTGGACTAGCTTCAAGAAGATCTAGATATTGATATTGTGTTATGTTAGGAAACTTCCACATATAATTTTAATAAGGCTTTTTTGTAGTTAGGTAGCAATTATTAACCATAATAGGGCCTAACTAGCACTGCAATTTGTACATATATTAAGAGAAGGGGGGTGGGGCATCATAAATTTGTTTCATATTATGTGTTATGTTGATATTGGTGACTGATTTGATTCAATATTATGTGTGATGCTATAATAATGCATATTAATAATCCTTGATAATGTTAGCCTAAGTGGTGAGGGAGGGTGGGATAATGGGTTAGGATTAGAATAGGTCCAGGGTTCAATTCTAGCCAATGTTACAAAAAAAAGAAAAAAAAAAGGGATCTTGGTCACTGATTTTGATTCAATATTTGCTTCAAACTTGATATTTCTTGTGATTTTTTAAATGTTTGGTGTTTTGGTACTGTAAAATTACTCTTATGTGCCCTTAGATTATGCACAATACATTATGTAGGTCCACCCCTAATTGTTGGAGTTTCAAATTTTCTACACGCCACCAGAGTTGGACATCAATTTTGACATATGTTTTAGTGTCCTTTTTGGACTGTTCAAGTGAAAATGTATGTTTTTCTTCAGTTTCTTTCTTCGGAAGGGTCTTTCTGTATTCAAAGACTTGCATGTATGGTTATATTGGTGGCTCCTGCATATTCCATTATGATATGTGTCTAATGTCTGGTTTCTGCCTCATCATAACTAGTTGTATTTCTGTCAGGATAAGAACAATTGATGCGGTTATTATTACTCATTCTCATGCTGATGCAATTGGAGGTCTCTGACATGAACACTTTCTAATGCTATTCTTTAAACAATTAATAGACTTATGATGATGCTTTGGATTACTTTCGCTTTTCTTCTTTCTTTCTTTTTTTTTTTTTTTTTTTNTTTTTTTTTTTTTTTTTCATTCCTTTTTCTTTTTTCTTTAATATACATTTTTGCATCAAACATTATTGAGGTTTTCATTTTTCCTCTCCAGGTCTGGATGATCTTCGCGACTGGACAAACAATGTTCAACCCCACATTCCAATTTATGTGCCCCAGCGCGATTTTGAGGTCCAAACATCTTCCCTTCTTGCATTGAGTTGACTAATGCATTATTTATTGATCAATATTTTTAATCAAGTTTTACTTCATAGAATCATTTTTTTTATTACAGTTTCCATGAAAGTAAATGGATCATTTACAGGTGATGAAGAAGACTCATTATTATTTGGTGGATACAAGTGTGGTCCTTCCTGGTGCTGCTGTCTCAGCGTTGCAATTTAATATAATACACGAGAATCCATTTACTGTACACGATATAAAGGTCAGAATCAATATCAGTTTGGTTTGTTTTAAATTGAGAATTTCTTAAAGAGTGCTTGCAGTTTCCACCTTACCTATGCCTTGTGGGATTTGTAACTATAGTTCTGTATAAAATTAAGTTAGATCTATATGTAAGATAAGTGAAGCAAGGTATACCATAATCCAATGTAGAAAGCAGTAGAAATTTAACAAGAAATTGTTTGTAGATGGCATTTGCTGTGTTTCTTATGAGGAAAAAAAAACATAGATGGTATTGGCACTTGACTTAAAATGGATCTATTGTATGACTTAGCGCTCATCCAGTTTTTTCTTTTATATGGTCTGTTTCAGTTTACCCCTTTACCTGTGTGGCATGGTTGTGGTTATCGTTCCTTTGGATTTCGTTTTGGCAATGTTTGTTATATTAGGTAACGCTTCTATTCCCTCACACACAGGTCTCTGATAATTGTTATTCTTGTACCTTGATCTTTTATGTAGTGTTTCATCATAACGGCTAAATTCCTAATCATTTGTTTACATCACAGTGATGTTAGTGACATACCTGAAGAAACTTATCCACTTCTGACAGATTGTGACCTCCTGATTCTGGTGCGTACCCCTCTCTTTCACTCACACATTCATTGTTTATTCTTATAGATACTCATTTTTCAGAACCACATGACAACTCTTCTTTTCTAACTGGGCTGATATATCAATTAATTTATTCAGGATGCTCTACGGCCAGATCGGTCTTCTTCAACACATTTTGGACTTCCAAGGGTAAAATATTTTATGCCTTCTTGTACCAATTCATCTTTAATAGACTATAAGTTTTATATACTTACTTTTCAGGCTTTGAAGGAAGTACGGAAAATCCAACCCAAGAGAACCTTGTTCACTGGTATGTCTCAGTCTTCTATTGTAGCGTAGTGGTGTAATATAATATTATTATTTCCAATGAATTTCAATTTCTTAATGATATAAGTTTGTAATCAAGAATAATGACCACCAAGGAATTCATAGTAATTATATACTGCTTTTCCTGGTTTTGCACTGATGAAGGTATGATGCACCTGATGGATCATGAAAAGGTGAATGATTATCTTATGACATTGAAGGAGACAGAGGGTCTTGATGTACAACTGAGCTATGATGGACTTCGTGTACCGGTAGCATTCTAGCCTTTAAATGACTTACAATGAAATGGCCTCGTTTCTTTTCTTAATAAAGACAGATTTACATATTCTTAGTTTTGAATGCCAATTGATCTTTCATAAGCTTTGCAATGCTAAGTTCTTTATATTTGGCCCTTTCAAATTCTTGGTTTGTTGGATTAACACCCCATTTGTTTTCTTTGTTCCTGCTATTTTCCAATCAACCTGAAGGACTAAAGAATAACATTTGTAAAGATTATGAACACAGATTTGGTTTGCTGCAAGTTATTTTTGGATTGAGGAAGACATGTGACCAAATAGATATAAACTAAAGGAGATTTGGGTTCCTTAGAAATACTCATTGCAATGATATTGTTTTTGGGTAGAAAAAGCAAGGGTGGGATCTGGTTACTGGTTGCTTGGGCTAGAAAGAAAGGTAGTGTGTGGCTGAAGTAGAAAATATCGATCACATAAATATTCTTAATAAGAACTTTACATTTCATATGCTTCAATCTTAGAAACAAGAAATAGAAAAATACCGATTTTATTAACATTGGGTTCATATGTTTTAGCATTTGAATATGATGTCAAACAGGCTAAAATTATAGCATGCATAGAAAGAACTCACCTAACGAATGTATCCGTTGCACGGAAGTTTTTCTCGAGAGCATGACATATGGTAAAACTTAAAGGTTTAAGCCGTTGGTGCAAGATGGTTATTTCAATTTTTCTTTCCTCAAAAAACCAAGTTCTTTCTCAATTTTCGTTTTTTTTTTTTTTTTTTAATATATATGTATATGAAGTTTATTTTAGATTTATTTTTTGGATGATATGGGTGTCATTGTCTGGTGGGAGCTACAGAGTAACACTTGTGATAAAATAGGGTGGAAGGGAGTGACAGGTGTCAAAGGGAATTTTGCCGTCTCTTCTGACAACAAAACTCTTGTCAACACGCTCACAAGTCACAACTCAAAAAGACTTCTTCCTCTCTCTCACTCTCTCTCTCTCTCTCTCCTCTCTTAAGTCACGCAATTTGCAAGAGTCTCCCCAACAAAGTCCAATTAAACCCTGCCAGGTGTAATTGTTGGGTCAAGGACGGGTCTTCCCACTGGTCCTTTTCACCGGTGTTTGGACTTTGAAGCACCGGTGAAAGACTCGTCTGTATAGCAATAATATAATGCAAAAGGAAGTTGGTATCCTGCTCCTACGATCCATCATAATCCATGCTTTCTCGTCTTTCTCGTCATGAAATGGTAACACGTGTCTAATGTGTGGTAAAATGCGAGATTAACGATAAATGTAGGACAATAATTGAAAATTGATCACGGGCGTTGGAATGCTGAATGTCTCACATGTATCATCCTCGCATATTTTTGCATCACAAAAAGTCCTTTATTCTCGATAAAGCTCTTAGAATTGAATTGATCAATATTCTCGATAAATACGTCGTAACTCTATGTATATGCACACCATCATCAAAATGCAAAACCTATTATCGGTGACCGATGCTCAAGTCCTTCAAGGAGTAAACAAATGGCTGTAAGTTATTACCACGTAAATTGATGCAATGAAAATTGGAAAAAAAAAAAAAAGTAAATAATTTTAAAGTCCACTTAATGATAAATTAACCCATCTTAAGATTGCAATGATAAAAATGTCTACTTTTTAGTTAAAAAATGATGAATAAATCCGCGTTCTAACTGGGAGGCATGTTTTTATAGCATTTAGCGTTTCGTTTATTTTCTTTTTTGTGTACTAGACAGATTGTTATTGTCAAATAATGATTATTATTGTTACTGTTTGACAATATTAAATAGTAATAGTCATTATTACTGTTATAAAGCGGTAGATACAATTTCATAAGCTCGATATATTTATATTTTTATTCAATTTCAAATAATTACTGTTGCATAATAATAATAATAGTTGTTATTGAACAATGACTATTTTTCAAAACACAAAAAAAAAAAAATTGTCAAGCACTTGGTAAGTTGTGGCGGGCGCTTAGCTCATCAAAGTAGACTCACATATTATCGTATTTTTGTAAATGAGCTAGCCTATTATAGGCTTTTTATTTTTAGACTTTAAATTAAAACCCAAAAAAATTCATTGATAATTTGTTATATTAAATAAAAAATTAACAAGAAATAAATAAGTGATAGTAGTGGGGCTTGCGATTTCTCAATCATTTTGTGTGGGGCCCCAAGTTAGTAGACACCCCCCCGTGAACTCCCAGTGCATGAGTGCAACTTTGATTATTCACTCCTAGCTCTTACTTGCTTCACATTTGGGGCAGAAGGATATATTATTCTCACATGATAATGTAAACCCTAAGAGAACAGTCCAATCAGTGATTGCACCACCACCACCGTTCTTTCATTTTCTTTCTCTTTTTTGAGGATTACTTTATTTGGTAATTATTTTTTTAGTAAATTACAATTTAATACCTCAATTTTTCATGTTGTTTCAACTTAGTATCTTAACTTTGAAAACTTATAAAAAAGTATCTTAACTTTCATTTTGTGTCAAAATAGTACTTGCATTAATTTTTTTGTCAAATAAATCGTTATCTGTTAACGTGACGGGAGTATTTTTATCTTTTTCTCCACATTTAAAAAATAATATATTTTTTTAAATTTTTGAATAAAAAAATTTCTTAAAAATTATATTAAAAAACATTAAAATAAATATTAAAACTTTTTAAATAAATTTTTGAAGAGTAAATTATAATTTAGTACTTCAATTTTACATGTTGTTTCAATTTAGTACCCCAACTTTGAAAACTTGTAAAAAAGTATCTCAACTTTCATTTTGTGTTAAAATAGTACCTCCGTTAGTTTTTCTGTCAAAAAACCGTTATATGCTGACGTGGTAGGGGTATTTTCGTCTTTTTTTCCCAAATTTTAAAAATAATAATATTTTTTAATACAAATTTTTTTTAAATAATTAAAATAAAAAAATTTCATACAAAATTTTTGTATACAAACTTTTTTTTAAATTTTTTTTAATTTTGTCCCCTCCCCCTCGCCCCCAGCCATCCCGCAATTAAGAGAATGATTTAGTGGGATTGATGTGGTTTCTAATAAAATGTGACAAAATCCCATTGNGTTTATTTTAAAAGTTTTAATTTTTTTATTCAAAAGTTTTTAAAAATATTATTATTTTTTAAATATGGGTAAAAAGACAAAAATACCCCTGCCACGTCAGCATATAACAGTTTATTTGACAGAAAAACTAACAGAAGTACTATTTTGACACAAAATGAAAGTTCAGGTACTTTTTTTCAAATTTTTAAAGTTGGGACACTAAATTGAAAATCAGTGTATAATTGAGATACTTACAAATAATTTGCTCATTTTTTAATAAAAATTTTAAAAATTAAAACATTAAAATAAATATTAAAACTTTTTCCCCTTCCCCCTCCCTCATCCTTCCTCACGCAGCCCCATTCCCTCCCCTTCTCGCCCCCACCCCAGCCCCACCCATTCCCTCCCCAACCTAGCCCTCCCCCNAAGTTTTAATTTTTTTTAATTCAAAAGTATTTAAAAATATATATTTTTTAATGTGATAAAAAAAGACAAAAATACATTTGTCACGTGAGCAGATAACGGTTTATTTGACATAAAAACTAACAGAGGTACTATTTTGATACAAAATGAAAGTTGAGATACTTTTTTGTAAATTTTCAAAATTAGAGTACTAAATTGTAACAACATGTAAAATTGAAATACTAAATTGTAATTTGCTCTTTTTTGAGAATTACTGCTTGGTTGGTTCTCATGTCGCCAAATCAAATCAAGTAAAGCTGCATGCTTGACAAGTTGACATAAAAGAATAGTTACATACTGTGTAATACTTCACAACAGCATGCATATATAGCTTTTGGGAAGATCAGTTAGTTGTGCGTATATATATGCACAAGTGATCAAACACTAATAAAGACTCAGTTTTATATATTTGTTGCAAATCATGAATGTAAAACAACATTAACAACCATAGATCATATGACGTACACTAGCTACCATCCACTACTTTTTTTTTTTTTTCTTCTTCTTTTTTATCGGAATCCACTACTTTAATTCAACTTCCAATCGTTTTATTTAATATTAATTGAATCAAAACCATCAAGTGTAGCTAGCTTAATTACTCTTATAAAAAGTCATATATATATAGATGAATTCTCGGATTACTCGATCAAGAGATGAATTATTTATTTACGTATATGATCTCCTTAAAAGGAAGTCTCACGTAATAAGCTAGCAATAGTATTGTTGAGCATTAGTCTCACATTAAATGAGCTTTCATCTAATTAGTGTCTAATTAATGTCATAATACTCATTGATCGAGTTTCTCCACCTACCCAATCTTCTACGCGGGCATATGAGCTCTTTTATTGTTAAAAAATGTATGTAAAATTATATATAAATAAGAAGTTAACTTCAGACCCAAGTTAAATAGAATCAGTAACGAAATTGACACTTTCCTAATTAAGTTGTGATTCACCGAACTAAGTAAGTAATTATGAAATTAATTAGCAAAGAGACATTATAGCATACAGTAGTTCTCAACAACTAAAAGCTTGAGAACCAATTGAGCATCACAAAACTGCTCTAGAAGACTAGCCTTGACTGTTATATATACCATAAATTAAGTACATGCTTCTCAACAAGCAAATTCATTAATATAATGGTGTTGATACGAGGCCAATTGCTAAGATGGAAGATTGAAAAATGAAAATAAAGAAAGAGAAGAGAACAAAGCAAATGCATGTGCATTTCAGCCTCATCATTTTACTTCTTGTTGCACTTTTACTACAATTAAAGGGTTACTTAGCTTAATTAAGGTAAAACTAACAAGAGAGTACTTAACACACCTACCTCTAGGGCTTTGTAAGAAGGCAATTTCGATCGCCCACTACCTACCAGTCTTCCACTTGACTAAAATTATAAATCTCTCTAATCACTAGCCGACCTAATTAATTGGATATTATATATTTATATCTATTAACATTTAATTATATCCACCTCATATAGAATGTGATATCTTGTATGGTTATGCACCTATGGTTAGTGCTCATGTACGTGGTTGGTGTATGAACTTTGTTTTTCTGCATCTAACTCAAAATTAATTGGATACTCCGACATGCTATTTTATTTTTAAATGTCTCTCTTACATACGGTGCTATCGAGCCAAATAAGTAATCTGACACATGTGATTAGGTACGATAATTAGCCTTTTTTTATATCATGTTAAGGTTAGAACATCAAAATCCGGAGTCAAAGAATGATTCAGAAGATTGTACTGTTCTTTCTTAGTTGAGATATGAATTAATTACCTTTTATGTATATGTTTAACATAATCATGCGATTCATGCATTAAATTAAATATAATGAAGAACTGAATATAATCCGTCTTGATAGCAGCCTCATATATAGTTAATTGACTCAGACTAGCTGTTGGATTTTAATATAATAATTGAATTTTCCTGAGTATGGGTAAATATTTAAATTCCACTAATATATTATGTATCAGTTTGCATGATCAACACATACGTACATATGGCATCACAGGGCCTAAATCTAGCCAGATGGTGCCAAAATATACCATCAGAATAATCAACAACACGTACTGTGCATCACAAAACATGGAAACTTTTTCCCATATATACATTTTTTTCTTTCTGGTTTTAATCATTTTAAAATTTCATTCTTTTATTAGAAGCATGCAGTTTTGATTATTTTAATCACAGAGATGAGCTGGGAGAGCATATTGAGACTTTGGTCAAGCAAGATCCCATTTCAAAAACTAAAACATTGAAGAATAAAACAAGAACATGACAAAAACGATAATGGTTTTTTATGTGTCCAGCACTTTGTTTAAAACCTCTTATTTTGTATTGAAAACATTAACAATTAACATATATAAAGATGATGTAGCTCCACAAGTACTTGCATTAATTAATTTTTATATGCATAGTTAGACACACAGGTGCATTCGTATAACAAAAAATTATTGAATTAAGCCTTTGCAATTAATTCATGCAGTAAAAAATAGTGGGAAACTGCGATAGTACGTACGTGTTAGAATAAATTTATCGAATTATGTTTGACATAAATTTATGCTTTTGTTTCTAATATATTGAAAAGACAATGATGAGTGATAATTAATAGTCCAAAATAGAGGTGCTTTATATATGATGTATATGCTCATATACATATAGGAGGAGGGAGCTTCAAATAATAAGGATGTTCTTATTTTTAGAAAAGTAAGAATATTTTATTTGGGTACTACCCAGTAATGAAGTTCAATGATCGGAATTATTCATTTTTTTTGTCCCTCCTCATGGGTCATATATATAAAAAAAGGCAAATTACACAAAAGTACCTCAACTAACCACCTTATTTCACTTGAGTATCCCAATAAAAAAAAGTTGCTCAGAGATACCTCAATTACTGATTTTGCACACCCAGATACCTCCGTCAACTTTTCTGTCTGAGAACCGTTAATTGTCCACGTGGCACACTGACATATTTTTTAAAAAATGCCACGTGGACAAAAAATAATAATAAATGAAATAAACTTTAAAAAATAAAATAATTATTTTAAAAAACTAAAAAAATTAAAAACACAATAATTAAATTAAAACAAAAAACAAAAAAATAAAGAAAAAATGGAGCATTGTTGTAGCACCCCTCCCTCCGCCTCCCGCCCCGCCTCCCACCCCTCCTTCCGAGACCCACCCAACCTAGCCACCACGCCGCCGACCCACCTGGCCACCCATCCTCTCTTTCCTCTCTCTCTCTCTCTGTCTCTCTCTCTCTCTCTCTCTCTCTCTCTCTCTCTCTCTCTCTCCCCGAAACCCCATCCCCGAGCCCTCCTCCCCCGCGTCAGCCACCCAATTCAGTGACCCACCATCAGACAAAAAGATAGGCAAGGATAGGCGCTGCTGGGTGTGGCAAAGCTGGGAGCGACTAGGCGTGGCAAGGCTCAGTGTGGCTTGTCTGGGCAAGGCTGGGTGCGGCGAGCAGATCTGGGCAAGGCGGGGCTGGGGCTTGATGAAGGGGCTTGGCTGGGCGAGGAAGAGAAGGGCGGGGCTAGATTTAGTTCTCAGACTTCAATATGGTCCCTCCGATTTGTAGCCATGGCTGGAGGTGTTTGCAGAAGAAGAAGATAAAGAGGGAGGAGGGCTCGACGCTGGTTAATTGGGTGGCCGACGCGATCTACAGTGAAGGTGGTGGGGAAGGGAAGGGGAAGGGTGAAGCTGGTGGCTGTAGAGAGGGAGGGAGGTGGGTGGGTTGGGTGGCCGATGGGGGGAAGCGGAAGGAGGAGGGATCCGGGATGCGAGGTTGCTGGGTTTTTTTTAATCATTATTTCATTTTTTAAAGTTTATTTAATTTTTTATTATTTTTTTGTCTACGTGGCATTTTTTAAAAACCATGTCAGCACGCCACGTCGGCAGTTAACGGTTCTCAGACGAAAAAGTTGACGGAGGTACCTGGGTGTGCAAAATCAGTAATTGAGGTACTTATGAGCAACTTTTTTTTATTGGGGTACTCAAGTGAAATAGGGTGGTTAATTGAGATATTTTTGTGTAATTTGCCCTATAAAAAATCAGTCAAATTAGTAATTATTTGGTCATCTAAATTGTGCAGGCAAACACAATTAGTTAGATAAAATTGAAATGATATTAGCTTTATTATAATTGAAATCATGTTAGCTAGAAAAAAAAATTTACAAAACTTAATTAACAATTCATTTAATGTTACACTTTTTAAGTCAATATATATAAACAATTTCTTAACACATGATTAGAGGGTCATGCATGTTTCTCTAACTTTCTTGACATGCATTTAGTCAACAAGTGTACCTTTTCCCAGAAAGTTAGCATAACTCTTCAATTCCAAGCTCTTTGCTTGAATGAGTCTTAGGTAATTAATTTGTCCTCAGAGAAGTAGTCACAATTTTTAAATTAGTTCTATTAATTGTCTTTATGGCACTTGATGATTATGAAATATCTTACAAATCACAAACGATTTTGTACATATCACATTGGTATCATATATATCTCTAATAGAAATGAAATATACTTGTATAAGTGGATTATATTTTTATACGAGAATATCATAACTGACTCTGAGTGTTAGCGAAAGAGGTATCCGGCTCACACTCCCAAATATTGAAGGCCCCAAACATTTATAGAATCCTTACATATTTATATTATTATATATTATGTTAAACTCAAGTAATGTAAATAAATGATCAAGAGCCTCATTTTGAAAAATTTGTCCCCATTTTGATATATATAGTTCATCTCATATCTCCAAAATCGCAGGGTCACCCCTGTTACTCTGTTAGAGATGTGGTAAAGAAACAAGTGTTATATTATTTTTGGTCGAAAGAAGTGTTATATTTATACATATATATCTTACTACAAAGTAAAAGGGGAGGCCAAACAATTGTGTGTTAGGCAGGTAGTGTATAACTAGAGATTATTCTGTATAATCGCTATATTGACATGTGGTATAACCAGTTTATTTGTTATAATATGAGTGGATGTTATTAATACTATACCTTACTAATATAAACACATCGTCCAGTAATACTTTTACACGTTGAATTGGTTATACCACATAACGATATATTAGTTATACCGTATAATTTTTCCTATAGCTGGTAGATCCAAAATCTAATAAAATCTGTATTTTCTATTTTTTTATTGTTCGAACCATGCAAAACTGTCAGAAATTTCGACTATCTTTTACTTTTATAAGTAATATTGATAAATGAGTGAAGGCTAATTGGCTAAATGCATGTAATAGAAAAATGAAAAAGGAAGGATAATTAATGAAAGCTTTTAGCCGTGCCTGTTAGAAATAAATCAATGAATCAATCATGTCACTGTAATTGTAAGAAAGTTGGGAAAGCGTCTCCTGCCCATCATGCAAAACATACATTTCAAAATCTCTCTCTCTCTCTCTCTCTCTCTCATACATATATATAAATGTAGAAATGGCACTCTCTTTTTACATGGGTTGCTTTTTCTTCTTTTTTGCCTGCTTACTTTATAAGAGTAAGAAGGGAAAGGTTGGAGAGTATAGTAGTGATTATTAGTTTAAAGGTTTTAGCTTCAGAAAATAAAACTTTGTTTAAAAGCTTGTGCTGTGTGCACACATTAATAAAGAAGTGAGCTGGGGAGATAGAGAGAGAGAGAGAGAGAGAGAGAGAGAGAGAGAGAGAGAGAGAGAGAGAGAGAGAGAGAGAGAGAGATTTTTCTTCTGGGGATGTGAAAGAGAACAGAGGAAAAGACAGAAAGTGCAACGTCAGAGCTAGAGAGTTAGCCGTAGGGTTCCTTCGGTTGTAGTTTTGTTTTTGTGAGTAATATTATTGTATCCTAATTTGGACTGCAGCTAGCTACCTTCAGGATTACACAGGTATCTCTCTCTCTCTCTCTCTCTCTCTAAGTTTTAATAGCTAGCCTAGCCGGGTCTTTTATCTTTTGTTCATATTTGTGTGGCCATAGTTTGGATTTTCTTGGTATTCTCAAGCTTGGCTATTAAGCCATGGAGCAGAAAAGTTGCTAGCTAGAGGATCTGGTACCTTCTGCTGCACCTCTCTCTCTCTCTCTCTCTGTTGTTTCTTTTGAGCTTGATATCAAAAAACAAAAAGTTGTCTGTTAGGTTGGAGCCAAACAAATTAAGTAAGAAACAATCAAGGTGTGTGTGTATGTGTGTAATAGTGGGTGTGTTATGGGGTTCAAGACTACTCTTAGAGACATCAATTTTTCCCTCCTATAAGGTTTCCTCTCTCTCTCTCTCTCTCTCCAGCTTTTTATTGGTCTTAATGTTTTGTCTTTAATCATCAGATCCCCATAAGCTCTCTTCTTCTCACTCCTCAGAGAAATCAAGATCCATGAGCCATGTTTGTGCAACAACCTTAGCAATTCAAGAAATACTTGCACATCCAAGAAAAAGAGGATGAAAGGTGTGCTATTCCAACAACAACAGCAGCACCAACAAGTGGATGAAAATATGTCTAATTTAACTTCAGCATCTGGTGATCAAGCTAGTGTCTCTTCTGGCAACAAAGCTGAAATTGGTACCAGCAGTTTTTCTCAGCAGTATTTTGGTCATCCACCACCTCAAATCACTACTCAACCACCTCAAAAAAAGAAGAGAAACCTCCCAGGCAATCCAGGTTAATTAATTACAATAGTTCAAAACCAAAGCTCTTAATTTCTATATATTAATTTCTTTGAATTGTTATTAATAGTAATCACTTATCTGGGTTCAAATTTTTTCTTTGGTTGATTTGGAATCAGACCCAGATGCAGAAGTAATAGCTTTGTCTCCCAAGACTCTCATGGCAACAAACAGATTCATTTGTGAGATCTGCAACAAAGGGTTCCAAAGAGACCAGAATCTCCAGCTTCACAGAAGAGGGCACAACTTGCCATGGAAGCTAAAGCAAAGGACAAGCAAAGAGGTGAGGAAGAAGGTGTATGTTTGCCCAGAAGCCAGCTGTGTGCACCATGACCCTTCAAGGGCTCTTGGGGACCTGACTGGGATCAAGAAGCACTTTTGCAGAAAGCATGGTGAGAAGAAGTGGAAATGTGACAAGTGCTCAAAGAAGTATGCAGTTCAATCAGATTGGAAAGCTCATTCCAAGACCTGTGGCACTAGGGAGTACAGATGTGACTGTGGAACCCTTTTCTCGAGGTAACTAACTAACTAACCCCAAATCAAAATCATGCATCTTAATCAACAATTTACATTCATCAATTACAAGCTTGTGACCAATTAGCAAAAGAGAGAATTAATTTCTGAAATCCCAGATTTCAGAATATGATAAATTAATGAGATTCACATAAATTACTAAGGTACGCTCTTTTATTTTGGGTAGAGAAAGTGGGGGAAGGGCTTGCTTAGTATGGATATAAATTTTAATGCACCCTGCAGCCTAATGTGGACTATCTGTCCTTTGGCTCTCCCTAAAATGAATAATAATACAGAAAAAGATGAGAGCAAAAGAGAGAGAGAGAGAGAGTAGTGGCCGGAAAGTCAATACCTCTGTGCAATTTTTTTTTTTTTTTTGTAATAGAGTACTTTATGACATGTTGCTTTAATTTGTTTTTTTGTGTTTGTTCTTTTGTCTGTTTTGTTGGGATTTTGATGAAATCAGGAGGGATAGCTTCATCACCCACAGAGCCTTCTGTGATGCTTTAGCAGAGGAGAGTGCCAGGGCCATCACAGCAAACAACAATAATAACCCTCTCCTCCTCAACAGTACCTCACCATCTTCAGCAATGTCTCATCACATGAACCTTCAATTGCTCAATCCCCAAGTAGACCTCCATGCATACAATTCATTGAAAAAAGAGCAGCAAAGTAGTAATAATTTCAGTAGTACTCTGAGGCCAGACCTGCCACCTTGGCTGGCTTGTCCACCTGGCCCACCTCCACCACCCAGCACCATTGATCTTTCCTCATCCTCAATCTTCTCTACAAGGTTAGATCAAGATTTCTCTCAAACCCACCAAGAATTAACCCTTCATGACCATCACAGTACAACCCCAAACCCTAACCCTAGCCTTGGTGGGCCCACCACACTCCCACCCTTCCAGCCCACACTGCCCTCCCCACACATGTCAGCCACTGCATTGCTACAGAAGGCAGCTCAGATGGGTGCAACCATGAGCAGCAAGACTAGTACTACTGCAGCAGGCTCATCAGTACTGCCAGCCATGATGAGACCCCACCACCAGGGTCACGTGTCTGGATTTGGAGGTCACGTGTCTGCTTTTGGGAATAATAGAGCTGCAGCAACATCAGCAACAAATGGGGCTAGTAGTACCAGCAATAGTACTACTGGTGCAGCAGCAGCAGCCTCAGCCTCAGGTGTTCATCAGCATCATCAAGCTAATTCTCTTCTTCATGACATGATGAATTCTCTGTCTTCTGGGACTGGGTTTGAAGGAACTTCTTTTGAGGACATTGCTTTTGGGAATAGCATTCTCAATAATTCAAAGAAAGATCATGGCAATTCATCATCATCATCAACCCATTTCAATAGAAGTAGTACTGATCATCATGAAGGTGCTGGTGCTGGTGGCCATGCTGGTGAAGGTTTGACCAGAGATTTCTTGGGTCTCAGAGCACTGTCTCACAGTGACATTCTCAATATTGCTGGTCTTGGAAACTGCCAAAATCAAACCCAAAAACCTTGGCAAGGTTATCCTTAATTTTGTTTTTGTTTCTTTAAACATAATTTTGAGTTATTATATACTCTCTCCTTTAATTAATTAATTAATGTCATTCTTCCCAAAGGGAAGGCCCTTGAAACGGCAACATTTAAATGACTTATATGGCTCCTCTTTTACAAATTTTTGCCTTAATTAATTTGTTTTAATTCTCGAAGTTGTAATTCATTCACTTATATATATAGCACATCATGGCAATGTGTCTTTTTCTTACTAGTTTTGAGCATGGTTTAACTATTAACTAGTAACACTCACAATATGTGTTAGAGGTTGAATTGGTTTAATCGAAATGAATTATTATATGTGAAAAAGAAGTTCCTTAAATTTATTTGTATGTCATATAATGTTTGTGCCGGACCAATTTGAAAGCCTAATCTTAACATTAATTGGCAACTTAGCAACAAAGGGTTTCGTATTAATATTTTGCTACTACCATGTTTACACAACCCTGATATGTTATCTTGACTTTGGTTCTAATTAAAAAAGTGTATCACTTTCTTGATGGTTTGGCAATTAATGAACACCATGCAGAATAATTGAGTTGGTGAGAAAACAACAATTATATTTCGTCTATATATATATAATTTCCTTATGTGTTAATTTCACTCTCCTATATATAGTGGGTTGGTACGTACTTCCCAATCCCAGAAGCAAAATAAACTATATATGTATGCTGCCACTAACCCCAAAATCGTGGTGGTACAGTTTGTGGGTCACTTTGAAAATTGCAAAAGTGGAAATAATTAAGTAATTTGTCTTAATCATTGGATCATATACTAAAATTTATACCTAATGATGCATATTAAGTTGAATAAATTTTATGTTGGTACACGAAAAGCTATAGAGCATTGGATTCTCTAATCGAAAGATTCGTGAATGTGAGCAAGTTATATATAGGTAGGCTAGCTTGGTTTATATAATGCTGCTCATTATGTATTCAAATTAAACAACAAAAGAGAGAGAGAGAGAGAGAGAGAGAGAGAGAGAGAGAGAGAGAGAGAGAGAGAGAGAGAGAGAGAGAGAGAGAGAGAGAGAGAGATTCTGTTTGACACCTAATGTAGGTGCAATGCAAGTGGGATTCAATCCCGAGGGAAGATCACTCATACTCATTGGCTTAAGTTTGTATACCTCATTGTAGGAGGTAATTAATGTACCTTTTTCTTTTACCTTCTTTTTATCAGACCAGAAAAAAAATGTAAATTTTACCCCATGAAATGGTATACAATTCATGGATTCTTGTATTATATATACACGAGAGAGAGAGAGGGAGAGAGAGATGGTCCTATATATATTATATATATTTTTTAGTACAAGTGTGGCAGAAAGTTGGAGAAGCTGAGATTTGGGTTTCAAATATTTCCACACAAATTAAAAATAATACAGAGTCCATTTTTGCTCACCACAAAAATGAATCCATACAGAAGCTCAGCAGCAGAGGGGAATATTCCTTGAAAAAGTGGAAAGAAAATGAGAAATTGAAGTGACCTGGCGATAAGGAATATAAGTTAATTTATTTAATTTAATAACCTGATGTTACTTTCATGCAGAGCTGATGTTGTAAATTACAAATATATATATATATATATTAGATATATTATCATATATACCAAGTTACCAACTGCCAGTAAATTAATAATTTTGACAACTTCTTTATTCAGCTTGAATCTTGCACCTAAGCTTACTCAATCAAGTTGATGAAGGTTTATATGATGTTCCGATCTGTTTTTTTTTTTTTTAATCCAACTCTTAACTTAATTATCATATAGCTAACTTTTTTTTCTACTCTCATTCTTATTATATAGCTAGTGACAGACAACATAACATAACTATATATGTTGCCAAATTACTTGACAAGAACAATATTAACAATGATCGATATTTAATTATAATATTTATATTATGTTTGAGGGCTATTTCACTTTTTAATTTCTGGTATATTTAGTATTATAAGGTGCATGCATGATAAGTTAGTGCTTCTACAAGTGCCATAAGTTAGTGGTTCTTAAGCTTATAACAAACTAGCCACCATTAATTGCCCCCTAGCCTGCTAATTAACTTATCTCAACCCTCAAGGCTCAAGTAGCAATTAAGGAAACTGATATGTCTGTGTACGTGTGAATACACGTGCGGCCACGAGAGAGAGAGAGAGAGAGAGGTTTAACTTATATATATACATATATATATATATTAGTAAATATATATGTTGAGTAATCAAAAGAAGATATGATTAGCCTATGATCAAGAGATCGATAAAGTGGTTTTTAAAATCAGAGGTGTCTCGTGAAAGAGATTCTCATATATTCCTAAAAGTACTGCTATATATATATATGTATAGATGTTAGGTCAATATAGCAGTACTAGCTTTTACAGTGGTCTTGGCACCTGTCCTTATTCATTGGGTTTCAAAAAGTACTCAACAATTTTAATTTAGATTAACAAAAGATTCCTCTGAATAATTCCCACTTCGATCTCATATTAATCTTAAACATATAACCGTGTTATATATTTAATTTATAACTTAGAGAGAGAGAGAGAGAGAGAGAGAGAGAGAGAGAGAGCTTTCTGAAATGACACACATGCCAACAATGTTACAATACCATTTTCTTGTTTGCTTTGAGCATCAGAAATGTAGGAGAGCATGTTTGTCATTTCATTAAGAGAGAGAGAGAGAGAGAGAGAGAGAGAGAGAGAGAGAAGGCAGATGATGATTCACAATCACAAGATTAGGTAAGGAAATATAGCTAGGCTAAAAGCAAGCATGCACAGTCCCCAAGCTTGGTGCTAGACCAAGGCTGCCCAGCTAGTACTACTGTCTATAACTTGGATGCTTTGCTAATTGCTTTGCTGGGCACTTTTTGTCTGCTGGGTTTATTAGCTACAAAAATAAATCAGAAAATAAGAAAGAATATGCATGTGGTGGTATCTCTAAAGCTTAAAGCTGCAGAGAGACAAAGACCAAGCCAGGATAAAAGAATGAATGGCAAATGGGTCTGTTTGTTGTTTGTGAATTTTGATGGTTAGCATTGGCATGGCTAAAAACCAGTTGACTTGTCCTTGTAAAGATGCTTGGCTCCCTTTGTGTTAATAATGCCACCTTTTATCTTTGACTTATCATCATCATCTCTCTCTCTCTGCTTCTGCCTCTTTCTCTCTCACATATGCACATGTCTACATATATATACAGCAGAGAGGGACATCTCCTACATATTCTCTTTCTCTTTTCAAAAAGCAATTACAAGCATGCAGGGCTATAGCTACATCTACTAAATCTCATGAAAAATCATTTTGTTGTGTTATGACTTAACGTCTTGTATTCAATGAAGAATGGGCCTTATTAGATCTAGAAACTATTGGTCTTGGACTTTATGAGTAGACTTTTAATTTGTTCACCTTATAGGAGTTTGAACAAGAAGAAGAAATAATTTGGAGTCCTCATCACATGGGAGGTTGAACCAATTTATGGATAACTCCTACAAACCCAAAATAGAAGAACAACAACAACATTCATTTATTATTTCATATATGCATATCAAATAAAATCAAAACCAAAGATCACACAATAAGTACAAGTAGAACACAAGCGACAGAAAGTTAAAGTGACTGAAAGAGATCTCCCCTCACAATTACTTATAACGATGAGGTCTTATAACTAATCGGCTAAAATACAAGGGTCATTAAATACAATGGGCAATGTTTTTAGATCTGGCCCGATCAACTTGCAGGCCAGCTCGTTTGGGTTAAAATAGTGTTTTTTTAAGCCCAAATGGAGGGCTCCCTGGACAAAACAGCCCACACGCGAAAGTGTTTGACAATCTGGCCCACTTTTATAAAGATGAGGGCTTGCTGACTTAAGAGTTTTAGTGCAACCCAAAAAACCGAAACTGTTCAACAGTTTCAATCTAAAATCGTAAAGGGGGCTGCTATTCTGACCACCCATACCAAGTTCACCGTCCTTTATTTTGAGTTTTCAGAATTTTGTTGAGTTCACCGTCCATAATGATCCAAATATCCCCAATTTCTAACTTTACTTTCTAGATCCATTAAACCACCCAGTATTCGACATAAAACTACCAAAATTGTGAAATATTTTTGGTAGAATACTTTCGAATTTATTTAAAATATTCGGCAAATAACCACTAAATGAATAAAAAGAAAAATTCAACTTCGGATGTTCAATAGATTCATGCCGAATTATTGAATATTATTCGGTGTGTATCTACGTACCGAAATAGTTTACATATTTCAGTTCTGGTGTTTCGAATAAAATTGCAATAAGTAGATTTCAAAACGCAAACAATTCCATTAAAAAATGAAAAAATGATCAAAATAACCACATTTGACGACTCCAATTAGTCATTCTTAGTGTCCATTCGTAAAAAATAGTTGATTATGGTATAATAGGAGTGATGAAATGAATAGTCTATGTCTAGGCTTTTGGTTGAAGAGTATAGAGGTTGAAGATGGTGGTTAGTGGAAGAGAGTGGAGTGTGAAGATAAAGATGATGGTGTGGGTGTGGATGTGGGTGGAGTAGCTGGTTGTGGTAAAGAGAATATGGGGTGTAATGAGAAAACATGTTATAAGAAAACAAGATGTTTTATATGGTCATTTTACAATGGGGTAAAAATGTTTTTTACTAAATTACGATAAGGGTCGTCAACTCAATAATAATGGGTGGTCGAAATAGTCGCTGCCAATCATATAAAAATTATATTTTATATTTATACAAATGTAAAATGTTTTTGGGTCCCATAAGTATAGATGTGAAAAATGAATAAAATAAAATAAAACACATTATACAATCATTTGGAATCTCATTCACTCTAATTCTATAGGTTACTGTTGAACAATTTAAACGTTTGAAGTTTTTCAACAGTTTCAATTGTCCAATAGAAAAAAAAAAAAAAGTTTCTGAGCACTCTCCTACACAAAGTACAACCTTAAAATTAAGGCATAAATTTAATTTAAACACATAACTATATAAGGTATTTCAACGGGGTCCATGAACTTTAAAATATTTCAAATATACACCTGATCTATTATCTAAATTGAAAAATGAATTTCTGTCCATTAATTCGTTGAGAGATCAGTTAAATAACAGCTTGGGTTTTGCTGACCGGGATTACTTGGCGATGTGGCGCTATCTCAGCAAACATTTTCCGCCAAATGAGCGACACAGATCTATAATTTAATAATAATAATAGAGAGAGAGAGAGAGAATTTGTGGGCCCATGTTAGGGGTTAGGTGGACCCGTATTGCTCATTTCCCGGCAAATGAGCGACACGGGTCCACCTAATCCCTGACACGGGTCCACAAACTCATCATTTCTTTCTCGCTCGTTGAACACAAGTGAGAGATTTATATTCAAATTTAGAGAAAAACGTGATGTTTTTGGGAGACTAAATGGTTAAGAGAGCGTTCGACGAATGTGAAAAAGGTGATAGATGTGTGAGCTCGTGTCAAGTGGACATGTGTTACTTATTTGACGGGAAATGTATGTTGAGTTGGTGTCACGTCGCAAATTAAATCCCTGTTAGTAAAAGTCAAACTGACATTTAACTAATCTCTCAATAAATTGATGGACGAAATTTCATTTTTCAATTTACATAATAAATCAGGTATATATTTGAAATATTTGAAAGTTCGTGGACCCTGTTAAAATAGCATATATAGTTATGTGTCTAAATTGAATTTATGCCTAAAATTAAAATATAGGCCGTCATATCATCCTTAAAAAATTAGATGAATATGTTTAACATTCAAGATTTTAAGTAGATTATTTTATCATGAGAATTTAAAGTAGACTAATTAATTGTTAGAGTATTTCCGGATTATCTGATTTTGTATAATGAGCCTATATTTAAATAAATCTAATGAAGTTTACATCATATGATCATAGTGAACAAAATTTGATGAATGCCAACAATATTGGATATTTGGCTATATATGACATTTCGTATAAAATGTAAAAAAGTAAAATGTAAAAAAAAGAAAAGAAACTGTTTTAGAAGTTGGAACTTGGAACACGCACGGTGGGTTGACACTTGACACTTTGACAGTGGTTTCCGTATGGAATGAAGTATAAGAACCATAGCTCAGGAGGGTGGAGCTCTAAATGGTCAACAATGGTGAGGAAGAGAAGCACAACACCCATCCTGTTTTTCTTCATCTTCCTCTCTCTCTTAGTCTTCGGTATCTTTGTCCCTGTCTTCGCTCTTCTACCTTCTCTCTCTTCCCACTCTCACCACCACCACCACCACCACCACCACCAGCATCATTCTAGCACCAAGAAAGTAAGTTTTTTTTCTCTCTGTCACGCTGGTATTTTCATGAAAACTGGAAATTGATACATTCTGGATTTTGATTTCTGGGTCAGTTTGATTTGTTTGAGTTAAAAGTTGAACGAGCTGTACAGAAACTACATTCTGCTCTGGTCGTTATCTGGGTGCATTAAGTGTTTGATTTCTGACATATATATAATAAGTGAAATTCTACTTGGTTATTAGGAAGTTTAGAAAATATAAAAGAAAAAAAATTTGGGTAATGCATCTGAACGAACTGACACTTGAAGCAGATGTTTGCCTAATTGAGATTATACTTTCTGAGCTATGTTCCAGCTACCCCATAGAGGGATGATAAGAATTTCTTGGTTGATATTCAGTACATTGATGTTCAAAAAATTTCTCTACAAGTGTCATTTGTTCATCTTGTGGATTGAGAATTTTGTTTGATCGCTTTTTCAGAATCAGGGTTATGCCAGAAAGTTTGAAATTTCAAATGACAAGTTCTGGAAGGATGGTCAGCCTTTCCAGATCATTGGGGGCGACTTGCATTATTTCCGGGTTCTTCCTGAGGTTTTCTTCTTTCTTCGGTGTTTCTGAGTACTTGTAATGTTGAAACAGTAATATGATCAGCTGTGCATATTTTTCTGAAATATGTCCTTGGTGGCTTTCCTGCAAATTTTATTTAAGCTTTTACTGGAGGGGGGATTTCTGCTTGTCAGTGGGTTCTAGTAAGATAATTGTCACTTATGAAGAAAAAAAAATTTTGACTTTGATTTTATAAGATACAAGAAGAAGTTTTGAACTCCATGGAATCTTTCTGAAATTTTCATTTGAAGAGCGAAGTTAATGTGGGGAGGAATGAGATAGAGAAAGAAAACCAAGAAAACAAGGCTCAACTAAGAAAGGAGAAAAGATAAAGAGCTCAACTCCATATTCTCAATATCAAAATATCATATGTCTCCCTCCTACGAATGGCTGCTTTAATACTACATGGTGAACCTAACTTGAATGCACTACATCAAAATTGAAGCATTCAATGTTCATCAAGTTGAAAAAGCATGTGGAAGCTCCTCAATTCTCACATGCTTAAAAGTTTCTCCTTTATATAATAGAATGAACTAACAAACATGAAGTAATTGGTTCTTGTCTCATAGAATGTCTTTGTTCAGAAGAATGGCCGTTTCCAAATATTTATACTTAGTGAAGGCTTTCTGGTATTGATGTGGTGATGCCGCAAGTGATATTTATGAATGCAGTACTGGGAAGATAGGCTGTTGAGAGCAAAGGCGTTGGGATTAAATACTATTCAAACTTATGTTCCCTGGAACCTACATGAACCAGAAGCTGGTACTTTAAATTTTGAGGGTATTGCAGATTTAGTATCATTTCTCAAACTCTCCCAGAAGCTGGGTTTTCTTGTTATGCTTCGAGCTGGGCCATATATATGTGCAGGTCAGTAGTGAGTAGTGACTGTCCGATCTAGGATCTCTGTCATTTGTTAAGGGGCTTTGTGAAATTTCTGTTTCCTTCAGGTTAACTATATGCATGAGAAATTTTTTTTCCTGTTCCCCTAATATATATCTCCATTTTGGAGTATGTTTCATATTGAAGCTAAATGGTATCTTTAAATTTTAATTGGTCTAGTAATTTATAGCTCTAGTAGGTTGACTTCTAGATTTAAATACATGACAAATATTTTCTGACATTTCAGTTCGTGTTGTTTTTCAATCATTCATCTTTTAGTTGCCATTAATGGTGGTGGTGGTAATGATGTAACGATAATGATGGTAATAACTGTCATGAATATCCTTATATTGCAGAGTGGGATTTGGGGGGTTTCCCTCCTTGGTTACTTGCCATCAACCCAGCTCCAAGACTAAGATCATCGGATCCTGCTTTCCTTCAATTGGTATGTTTTCCTTGTGTATTATCTTTTTTGTAATACTTAGCATGCATGCTAAATCAGTATGGTGAATGTAACTTTTTGTTAAAAGGTTTGATATTTTGAATGGCTCACATCTGTATCATGGATGTCGCACAATTTTGCCACGTCTTTGTCTCTCTTACTAGATTTTCAATCCTCTTCAAGTTTTTAGTCTCTGTTTTGTTTTTGTTTCTTTTTTTGTATACCACTTGTGTACAGGGGTTGCGCCCCTTTGGCATTTTAAACTTATTACTTATAAAATAAAAAATATGTCTCTGATCATTTATTTTTTGGTACAAATGTCTCTGATCATTTTTAATTATGGTTGTAATGTCTTTTGACTTGTAAAATTTATGTCTGGGACTTCCAATGTACTTGTTTCTCTATTCAATATTTTGATATGGGCTCAATCGCAAACTCTTGAAGGTTGAAAGATGGTGGGGAAGTCTACTTCCAAAGGTAGCTCCTCTTCTTTATGGCAATGGAGGTCCTATTATAATGGTCCAGGTATGTGGATCTTTTATTTCTGGCTTGGACCTTTCTCCATGATGCTTAACAAAGAATTTTCAAGAAACAATGTACAATGCCAAGAATCAAGTTTCCAAGTTGCAGAAACTGAAGGGCAGCTCTTGCCAAAATGTTTGAATCAATTACTTTGAGATTGTACCGTTGGTAAATTACACTAAAGCAGAAATTTTCTGACAGGTTGAAAATGAATTTGGTTCCTTTGGGGATGACAAAGCTTATCTTCATCACCTGGTCTCTTTGGCTAGGAAGCACCTTGGGGATGATGTAATTTTGTAAGTGATTCAGCCTTATGTTCATTTTTCTTTGCAGATGTGTACACCATGGAACAGGCATGATTCATTCATGGTGGTTACTGGTTTTGCCTTTAAAACATGACCTAGTCCCAACCGTATCGGACTAATTAGGTTCACTCCAACTAATATATAAAAAGAAGGTGTTCACATTACATACTTTGAGAAAATGGAATTTTGACATAGCAGTTATTTCTTGCAGTTATTATAATTTCATGTTTCATTTTAATGGTCATTAGGTATACAACAGATGGAGGTTCTAGGGAAACTCTCGAGAAAGGAACAATCCGTGGAGATGCTGTCTTTTCTGGTAAATTTCAACATCAACCTATACATTTAATAAACATTAATTCTTAAAAGTTCCTTTTTCTCTTGTTAATAACCATTTCGTTAGTCATTCGCTTAGTTTTACACATTAAACACCTTGTACGTATAGCTCAATTATTACTTTATTCACTACCATGTCTTCAGTAGAGAATTCTATACTCTCTTTAAGCCTTCCTGTGTGCTTAACAAAATTTTCATCCCTTATTGTTTACCTTTTAGCTTTTCCATATTTAGTTTTAGATGCTAAATTAGTGCAACATGTCTTTTGACTTTCTAGGCCTAGGGGAGAAAGTGCTCCTAGTTGTTGAAGATCATTTTTAAAGATGGGGGATAGTCTCCTGGAAAATTTTCCTCATATATCAGAAAGAATAGGCCTTACAGAAAATAGTGGAAAAAGAATTGTCCAATATAGACACTCTTATGAGTGCATTAGGTGTTCTTCTTATAACGTAACCTTTATTTCTGACTTGCAGCTGTTGACTTCACTACTGGTGATGACCCTTGGCCTATATTTGAGTTGCAAAAGGAGTTCAATAACCCAGGGAAATCACCACCACTTTCTTCGTAGGTTTCTTGTTATTCATTATTATTTTTGTTGGCCAGTAGTCAAAATCCTCACAATGCTTTCTTCAGAGAGTTTTACACAGGTTGGCTTACACACTGGGGGGAGGAGAATGCACAGACTAATGCTGATTTTACAGCAGCTGCCTTGAAAAAGATTTTGGAAAGAAATGGTTCTGCAGTGCTTTATGTATGCCCTAAAGTTCTTACTTTGCTGCTACCAAGTAATGCTTTATTGTAAAGCTTTAAACCTTACATTTCAAATTTCCAGATGGCACATGGGGGAACAAACTTTGGATTTTACAATGGAGCAAATACTGGTTCAGATGAGTCTGATTACAAGCCTGACCTCACTTCCTATGATTATGTGAGGAAGATTTTTCTTGTTTGTTGTAACTTTGGTGTTAATTTATGCTAGAAACTATAAACATAGAACTGATACACCTATTTTCCAGGATGCACCAATTAGGGAATCTGGGGATGTAAGTAATGCAAAATTCAAAGGTACAATTTTATATTCTCTGAAACTGGAGTAAATTCCTCTTTCTATATGATATTGCAACATGGTTTATCATGAATGTTGTACTTCTTTCAGCACTTAGGAGAGTTGTACAGCAACACAGTTCAGAATCTCTCCCTTCAGTTCCATCCGATAATGAAAAGAAAAGATATGGATCTATTCACGTAATAAAAACAGGGTATTTATTTGACATGATACATGATTTTGATGTGGTTGAATCTGAAAACCCAATACCAATGGAGTCAGCGGGCCAGGTTTGTAAGAATTATGTGTTTGTTCCTTGTAACTTTATTTGTTTTCAGCTTTGGTGATCAAGTGATACAAACATTACACTGAGATGAATGCTTTGTATTTTCAGATGTTTGGATTTTTGTTATATGTAACTGAGTATGCTGCAAAACACAATGATGGTGGAAGCGTTGTATCCATACCAAAGGTGCAACCTTCCCTTATTTTACAATTAAGTTGATGATTTTTATGTTCAGTTTATTAACTATATTAGAGTCAATTTCCTATTTGTAACTGTTAGGCATTTATTTTCTCTTTCTCAATCAAGGCAACACACTTAGTATTGCATCTCGTTTGTTTAGAGTCCAGCCTCTCATCTATCCATCATTTTCTCAGTGTATACAGAATAGCACAGAATGTTTTAATAGTCTAAAAGAACTTAAACTTTTTATTTCATGTGGCAGGTGCATGACAGAGCTCAAGTTTTCATAGTATGCCCTTCTGACGATTGGCATGGAAGACCAACATATGTTGGAACTTTTGAAAGATGGTCAAATCAAAGTCTGACCCTTCCTAATACTAAATGTCTCTCCAACATCAGCTTATTTGTGTTGGTACCCGAATGTCCTCTCCTCTATTTGTGTCCATTCATTTCCTTTTACTTTCATTTCTTAACAAGAAAATTGACTTGGGCATCTTAATTCTTATAGCGCACATACTCATTTGACAGGTTTACATAGTACATAATTATAGATACACATCCTCTCTTCTCTTTGATACAATAAGCTCTGTTTGGTTTCCTTTCTTTCTTCTTTGCCTACATAAGTTAAATTTTAGGACTCCCCCTTCCTTTGCATTCTCCTTTATGTATCAGGAAAAAGAGAGCATGTATGATTCTTACTTTCAAATATTTTTTCAGCCACATAAATACAAAATGGGCATTATTTGTGTATGATATTGGATACCAATGGTTTGAGTTAAACTTAGAATACAGTGTTGGCACTTTTTATTACTAAGCTTTAAGAAATGCGGTTCTCCAACATGCTACAAAAGCCTATAGGTTGCTCCAAATGTTTGGTACCTTAGTTCTGTAAATTCTACATCTTTTTTTTCCCTAATTTGAATTTTTTTTTTTTCTGTTCAAATAGGTTGAAAATCTGGGTCGTCTAAATTATGGGCCATATATATTTGACAGGAAGGTAAAGTCACATTTAAATTAAGAAACTGTTTACTATATTTCTTAATATGATTTGAGAAGCATAAGGTTCAATGCCACCTACTGAAGTCAAGAATTGCACTTCTGTCAGTTTATCTCTTGACATCTGAAAAAAAAAAGTACTTCCTAGCATAACGGATGATATTGAACTGGTCTTTCTTACTCTCTTTTGCAGGGCATTCTATCTTCTGTTTATTTAGATGGGAGAATTCTCCGTAGATGGAAAATGTACTTGGTGCCTCTAATCAATCTGAATGAGGTTCCCAAAATCAATCCCATAATTCAAGCTGCATATTCTGGAATTATAATGTCATCCCGCAAAACATTAAGAGTGAAGTCTGGTATGCTCTCAAATACACGTCTCCATGTTCTTTTCTTTATCAGTTTGCACAGAAGCAACATTAATGTGGTCACCATTGTGATTAAGAGAAAACAATGGTCATTAGCATTGGTTTTCTTTTGCAGGGAATGCTTTGAAAGAACCGGCATTTTATGCTGGACATTTTTCTATTAGTAAAGAAGACGAAATCAAAGATACATTCATTTCATTGAGTGGTTGGGGTAAAGGGATTGTAACTATTAACAATTTCAATATTGGAAGATTTTGGCCGGTAAAATATTGATTCTCTTTACCTTGTATATAAACATTTTCCTGCGTTTTCTTTTTATAGTAAATGGCATGTATTCTTTTACACCAAGCATTGAGTCATGGTGCATTTTGCAGTTGAAGGGTCCACAATGCAACCTATATGTCCCTGCTCCAGTCCTTCAGCATGGGAAGAATATTGTGGTATGAGATGCCAAAAGCTATATTTCTCTCACTTATTTTGGAATGAGTTTTCTTTTTTCTTTTAATTTTGTTTGAGGTTAAATGCAAAATTATTCAAAATCCATTTTCTTTATATATTCATAGAATCATAATCAACAATATTCTTCTGTTTTACCATTGCACAGGTCATATTTGAGTTAGAATCCCCAAACCCCGAGCTTGTGGTACACTTAGTTGATCAGCCAGACTTCACGTGTGGTTCAAGTAAATCGAATCTGCATCAACTTTTAAATGTTACCTGAGATGTTGGGTCCTGCTTAAAGGCATGGAAGAGGTGGAATTTGACTGTTGATTTCTTTTTAGAAATGCTGGTCCTTCTGAAAAAAAATTCCATTGTCTGGATGAGAAGAGAACATATTGTATATTGTTTATATTTCATTTATGAGTGTGATTAAGTTCACCATTTCATAGTTCCTTCTGCATACTTATCTATTAAGTAGAAAGTTCTATAACAAACTTGCCTCTCCTTTTCAATGAGCAGAATATATTTACTTAAAGTTACTCTTGTGATACTGTATGCGAACCCGCATATTTATCTACCAAATAACACAGTTTTCGTTCTTTCAAAGGTGGGCAACACTGCCTTTCAGTTTTTTCCTTAGGTATTCTCTCTTGCTTGTTGGAAAGCGGAAGAAATTTTGAATAAAAAAAAAAAAAAAAAAAAAAAAAAGGGGAAAAAACAAATAAAGGATGCTAAGCCAACACACCCTAATAGTTCAGGCTTTCAATTGCACTAAGCTTTGCCTGCATTCATGTGTAATGTGTAACTCTCAAATAACAGAAAACACAAAAAAAAGGAAGTCTTTATTTCAAGTGTTTCAACATCATCTTACATTCAAAATTACAACTCAGATGCCGCAAATTTGCTCCCAAGACGCACTGGGACAGCCAACAATATGCTACAGAACTTACTGACTACATCTATTAAGAGCTCATATTCAGTGCTTCTTAGAGTCATCATTTGGGTCTTGTCTTGACATAGTTGCAGTTGCTGCTGCTGTCATGGCAGCTGCAGCTGCACCTATCTTCACACTACCTGCAGCCTTCATTGCACCAGCTACTTTAGCAAATGCAGCTATTCCTCCCACAAGTATAGCTCTCAAGGCAACTGTTGGCTTTACTGCCATATCTTATGTTACCTGCAATTTCCAACAATACTAGAATAGGTTATTTTTGGTCGGACAGCTCTATTGAACTCGGGAAGTTGTACATTCCACTCAAAAGAATGATAAATGAAGGCCATCACGACAACACAACAAGACCTATGATCATGTAATTATTATGTTATTATACAGTAATAATATTAGACATTACTACATTGTGCAATAATGCAGCAACATTGGCAGCTATCATGGAATAAACACCAAAAAATCTAAAAGGGACATGCTTGCATACAATTACAAATGGTTCTGATGCCTGATTTTGTTGATACGACTCAGATTAAAGAAATTGCCTCCTCCCTTACTTTTTTTTTTTTTTTCTCTCACATTTTTTAAAGCACATATAACTTTCTTTTCCAATGTGTCTTTCATATTTTTAGCTAGCTTTAATATAAGCTCAAGCTGATAATTGAGCTTAGTTTCAATCGAAATTTAGCACCTACACCTCTCCACAAACATAAAACATTCTCAATGATGATTATCAAATCCTTCTCCTATAGGTGCAACTGGACCTTAACATAATAGATTTATCCCAAAACAGTATTATGTTAACGCACATATCTCACATAGTCATGAAGCCCCAAATCGAAAGTGATATTTCTCCAACTGCTAACCTTTTCAAGAATTTCATGGACATCCCATAAAAAACTCTGATTTTCAGAAATTTAAGAAGTTTCGAGGTCTCTTAGATGAGCTATTTTCAACCAAAAGTGGTTGAAAATAATAGAAAAACGAAAAATAATAGTGAAGACATGGTACATTCAAATTCTGCAGGCAAATCTTTTATTAGAGACTGCCTTTTTACTTGGCACAATGTTGCACAACATGTAGCTCAATGCAAAATCGCATTTTTAAAGAAATAATTCATTTTTCCTTAAAACATTTCCGCATCTCTTCCAATCACATTAGTGACCTCAAAACCAGGTGCTTTTGCATAAAGGAACCAAATCACGAATACCCAGATAATAGTTTCACTCATAAGACAGAATTTAATCACCAAAAATCAAATTCCATCACAAAATTCACAAAACCAATATCACAATTCACACACATACATACATTCATAATGTGAAGAGTTAGAAAGCGAACCGCAAACCTGAAATAAAAGCTCGATTGCTTCGCAAAGTTGAAAGCTTTTATTGTTTGCAAGGAGAATTTGGAGAGAGAGAAAAAGAAACTCAAAGACAAATCTACCTTTATAATAAATTCCTAATCTCTAGGAAAGTAGAAATGAAATGAGACTCTGCGATTGTTGAGAAGGCAATGGTCTCAGTCTCTCTTCTCTCTTCCCAAACGACGTAGTCTCGGATCAGGCTCCATTTGGGTCAAAGGTCAAAGGCCCAATTTTTATCAGGCCCAAATACTCAAAAACTCATCCTAGGCCCAAGTCCTTAAGCAACTACCCTCTAGAGGTGTCCCGTTCTAGCATGAACAATTGAACACAACATGGCATCAAGACACAAACACAAAATGGGTCGGCTAGCATGAGTATGAAACAACTAAATGGGCCGGGCCAAGTTTAAGTTTTAATGGACATCAGGCACGGCATGACCGAATATAAACACAGAATGAGTTCAAAATGATACGAGTTTGAACACGAAATGAGCCCAAACTAGGCAGACTCATTTAACATTTTTTTTTTTTTTCATAAATAGGGTTTGTGCCTTTTAAGGCATGCCACAAATATGACATGAGCATGAATGAGTCATGGATAGTGCTAAGCCTAAGTTTTAGCTATTTACTTCAACATATGCACGAAAAGATTATTAAATTAACCAACACGATCTCTGAATCTTTCTCTTGCACTACTTTTCTCTTCCAAAAGTTATGAAGCACTAGCTGAATCATCCTAATTTTAGGAACCGCATTTGATGTTTATCCTAAGTGGTAAAGCTTTTAGAGTTTGAACTTATCAATATTTTCTAGGAGAACTTATGAAGCACTAGCTGAATCATCCTAAGCTTGGGAACAACATTTTATGTTAATCTTATAAGAGGCCAGTAGAATGAAGCTTTGAGAGTTTTAACTCTTAAGCCAGAATGCTCCCTCAACGTGACAAATCTATATGAAATTGCATGGTAATACGATATATATCCCTTTGCAAAGCCTCTCCAACTCGAGCCAATTATATAGTGTTGCTCAAGTTGGCTACATTCATCATCAGACATGAGACCTAAACAAGTCCTTGAGTAGGAGATAACCTAGAGGAGACTGCTGGGGTTCAATTCCAAGACAAGTCCTTTATTCACTATTTTTCAGTTCTATTGAAATTAGAAGATTGCATACACAAAAACGGCTTGGTTCTTTGCTTTTCTTATACACTTTTAAAAGAACCACCCTTTTTGTCAATTCTGAAATAGAAGATGACGATTATACCTTTATACAATTTTAATAATAGGATTAAAAATTGCAAAAATGATCTACTAATTACATTATCTCACTTCTAACCGCCCCACTCTCATCCACACTCACTTCCTCTCTTAACTTCCACCACATTCTACTATAACCTCCATCACCATATTCTATAATCAATCTATTGTATAGATTAACTACATGTTGATTGATTTATGGAAACGCTGCTCACTTCGAGTGAGTCCAATATTTGCAATGCTTATCTAATTTCTTACCCCCAAAAAACACTCCATCCTCTTCTTGTTTTGGCCATCAAACACACAACATCCTATTTTTAACTAAATTTCCAAAATTAAGAGAGAATCTAATCAACACACCACCCCACACATCTCCAACCCCAAAAATACCACATTCCCCAACTGAAATCGGTTGAGATCTGTCTCCCTTATGTGTCTGTCTCTCCTCTCATCTCTCTCCATCCCTCATTTTATTTCCCACTTTTCCTTTCCTTTTCCATTTCGAAAATAAAGGAAAAACAAAACCCCCTCCCACCCTCAGAGAAAAAGAAGCTCTCATCAAGAAAAAAAACCACTCTCTTCTCTCCTTACCACCCCCGCCGGAAACGCAGTCGATATCTCTCCCACCCAATCCCAACAGCACCCATCAACAAAACGACACACAAAAGCGTTATGAGTCTTATGCGTAGCAATAGTAATAGTAGTAATAGTAATTGTAGCATTAATCCAATTAGTACCTCTAGTACTTGTTCTAGTACTAAAGGCAACGGCAACGCACAGGCGTGCGCTGCATGCAAATACCAACGTAGGAAGTGCGCTCCCGACTGCATTCTGGCCCCATTTTTCCCTCACGATCGGCAACGCCAGTTTTTGAACGCTCACAAATTGTTCGGAGTCTCGAACATCACCAAGACCATCAAACAACTCGACCCCACCCTCAAGGAGGAGGCCATGCGCACCATCATCTTCCAATCCGACATCCGGGCCAGTGACCCTGTCGGCGGTTGTTACAGGATCATACGCGAACTGCAGCGTATGATCGAATACAACAAGGCCGAGCTAGACCTTGTTCTCCACCAACTCGCCATTTGCCGGGCCCAGGCCCATCAGCAAGTGCAGCAGCAGCAGCAACAGCAACATATCCAAATCCCAGATGTTGGAGTTGGAGACAATTCTTGTGACATCATCAATGTGGACCCTTTGAGTTTGTACAATGTTCCAATGGGGCACTACCATTATCTACAACAGTCTCATGCACAACAGCAAGAGCAACCCTATGTGTTTGTTCAGAGTAATAATGGTGGTAATAATAATAATAACCACCATGGCCATCTGCAACAAGAAGATGTGAACATGTGGGCTATGCAAGATTCTATGTCTTCGTTGCATATTAAGCATGGGGGTATTAGTGCCAGTGATTGTGAAGATATGAAACCGTTTGTTGAGATTAATGATCCTAATAGTTGTTGTGATCAGAGAAATGATCAGTTCAAGTTCCACCAGCCTCATCAAGAAATTGGTGATCATCATCAACAGAGGTTTGTAGTACCATCCACAGAATTACTTATATTATAATGATTTTTGAATTGTACATGTAGTTAATGATCTTCTTTAATATGATTTCTGATTAATTCAGGCAATAAATGACCTAATTTTTTCATATCATTTCTGGGATTTTGATATATATGGCAGTTGTTGCAGAAGTTTTTTTTTTTCTTTTATATTGGAAAGGATGAAACCCTTAACGTACCTATCATAATCATGACTAATGTTTTCACCCTTTATCATCACTTTGGGTTTCAAAAGATTTAATCTGTTTATTCAAAGACCCCAAGATAATCATACTAGTGGTGTAGGACCATGTGTGACATATCTGTACAAATGAATCTTATCGCTACCAAAATGTGGTTTATAATGTGATACAAATAGTTTTACTCTAGAAATGTATAGAGAGTACATATGTGCCTCTAAATGGTTATGACAAAAGAATAATTTAATATTGGCACATTCCATGTCCATGGGAAGCCCAGATGGTCCATCAGTTATACCCAGAAGAGCTTTACTGAGCATTACAACAACAGATTAATTGAAGTCTTATATATACCCACCTTCCCTCCTCTCTGAGACAGCTGGTATCCTTTTCTTAATTAATTAATAAAATTCTAACTTGGCATTGCAGTGAGGAAGCTTTGTTAAAGGCAGACAATGCCAGTTTAGGAGAAGATCATCAGCAGGGTGAGTTAGCTGCCCAACAAGCCCATCATCATCTGCAGGATCACGATCATCTAAAAGGTGAAGCTTCTTTGTTCATGACCCTCACAAATTGTACCAGTTGATGAGCCTGGAATACCCCATGCAAACAGAAATAGTGACCCTCTGCCTATCCCTTTTATTTTTTACTTAATTTTTTCCTTTTGTCATTAGATTTGTAAACAGACACAGCTGGAGAATGCAAGTGATTCTCTCACTATTCTCTAGCTCAGTTTTCCCCCAAAATAGTATATTATAGCATTTGCATGATAATTAAGAAGCAGGAACCCCTAAAGTTCTGTGAAATATCCTATTGAACTATTTGCTCACCAGAAGCCTCTAAATGCAATGGGAAATATTCTTTGAAATCATTGTAAGTGAGTGAGTTAATTTCCATTTATAAAGAAAAGGATAATTATTTACGAAAACAATGTATCTAGCAATCTTTGCAAAAATAACATAACCTAAGCAAATCCTTTGTCATAGTTGAAAAGAATTTGGTATTCCATTGAATTTGAAATTCTTCTTGACTCTGATAATGCCTACTGGAAAGACTGTTATCATGTCTAGTCCGTCACTATGCCTCAACCATCAGATTCGTCTCTTTGTCAACATTCTGTTCAATGATTCTCTTATTGGTTATATAGCCCTCACTCTCCATTTGAAGCGCCAAGTCATGAAGGATACCATGAATTAACTCCAAGCCTGCTTGCATAGTGTTCCCTGCTGAGAACATGAAAACCTTATTCTTCACCTCAATCCAACTCTGCCCCCGGATTTTCTTAAAACCCTTTGTCTTTGCCGAGATCCTCACCTTCGCAGAGTCCTCCCATCTCCCGCTAGCAGCATAAATGTTTGACAGCAACATGTAGCTCCCAGTCATTTCTGAGTTCATATCGAAAATGTGGGTGGCAGTTTCTTCTGCAATATCTGTATTTTTGTGCATCCTACAAGAATTGAGAAGAGCACTCCAAACACAAGCATTGGGTTCCATTGGCATGTTTTTTACAATGTTGTTTCCTTCTTGCAATAACCCAGCACGGCCAAGAAGATCAACCATGCATGCATAGTGCTCCATCTGGGGTTCTATACCATAGACTCCAGTCATCTGATCAAAAAGGCAACAGCCCTCAGTGACTAGCCCAGCATGGCTACAAGCAGAAAGAACAGCAACAAATGTTACATTGTCTGGATTGAATCCAAATTCAAGCAATTTATAGAAAATTCTTAGAGCATTCTCACCAAGTCCATGCATCCCATACCCAGCAATCATCGTGTTCCACGAGATCAAGTCCTTATTGTCAATATTCTCAAATACTAGATGCCCTTCCTTAAAACTTCCACATTTTGTGTACATATTAATCAAGCCATTTCCTACCAAGATGTTACCATCCATCAAAGCCCTAACCACATGACAATGAATTTCCCTACCAAGATTCAGTGCTGCTAATTCGGCACAAACAGATAAAACACTGGATATAGTGACAGAATTGGCCATCACACCTGCACTCTGCATCTGCCGGAAGAGTTCCAGAGACTCCTCTCCTCGTCCCTTGGAAGAAAAACCTCCAATAACAGCACTCCAACTTATGATATTAGGTCTCATTATTGGATGACCATCCAGCTGGGAAAATATTGCAAAAGCCTCATCACACAAACCAGATTCAGCATACGATGAGATCAAAGCATTCCAACTCACTAGGTTCTTATTTTCCATCCCCAAAAACAATTTGTATGCATTTTCTACATCTCCACATTTTCCATACATGCATATTAGCGCATTTGTCACAAACAAGTAATCTTTGAAACCACCCCTTATAATATATCCATGAATCATCCTACCCTTGTCAACCACAGCCAAATCAGCACATACGGATAACACCACAGCAAGCACTTCAGCAGTAGTCCCAGTTCCTCTAACCCTCATCATACCAAACAACTCCATGGTCTCTTCATGGCGGCCACAACGAGCATGACTTGACAATAATGACGTCCAAGTCACAGCGTTTGGCTCCAAGCCTTCTAACTCCATCCTTCTAAACATCTCAGTGGCACCATCACTGTCATAGTTAAAGGCATAACCAGAAACCATTGTATTCCACGAAACAAAGCTTCTAACACACATTCTATCAAACAATCTGCGAGCAGAATCCATTCGGCCGAGTTTCCCATACATTCCCATTAACTCATTGACAACATGAAGATGATTCTGAAAACCCATTAGCAGAACATGACTATGCACATTCTTGGACAAGTCAAGCCTACCCATAAATGCACTGGCCCTAATAACCAAAGGAAAAGTAAACCCATCAGCCCAAATCCCTAGCTTTCGCATTCTATCATACAGTTTGAGTGCTTCTCCATAAAACCCATGAGAGACATTAGCTCTTAGAACTGAATTCCACAGGAGTAGGTTTGATATACCCTCAACTGGGGTGGTGACAAAAACTTTCCGGGCATCAAAGACAAGCCCAAAACGTGCATAAACAGTTACGAGCCGCGAAGCCAAGAACGCTGACTGAGACGTGCCGGTGGTAACAATTTGGGTATGAACTTGTTTGCACTGTTCGGGTCTAGTGCACTGTCGAAGGCGGTGTTCAAAGAAATCAAGAACTTCATTGTGGGTAGTACAGGACGGGCGTGATATGATATGGGTCTGAACATGGTGGACTATAGAAAATGAACGGCTGAGATTTGGTGGGAAACAGAGATGGGTCTGATGGAGACGTGAAGAGGTTGATATGAAACGTTGAAACGAAGCATGAAGCATGAAGAAGATGAGGTTTTGAGAAAGAGAGCCGTTGTCATCAAGAATTGGTGGTTGTTATTTTAGAAGTTCTTAAATCGGGGCAAAAAATAACAAGTAAAAAGAGTAACTTCGCATGAGGATTAATGGTATCTAGAGTAAGAGAAAAAGAACAAGAATTAAACTGCAAATTGTCATAATTTAATCTTTGAGTTATAGTGCTAAACCCTAAACCTTAAACTCGAAACTAATGGGTGTTGGTTTAATATAATATAATATTATTTATTTATATTTAATATTTAAAATTTTATTTGATTTTAAATATTCTGTCAGTTTAATTCAACAGTTACAACTTTTCACTAAAGGTAACTTTTGATGGGTCTAACACAACAATCATGACTCTTTAAAAAGGCATATAGATTTCTATTAATAGAAATCTCATCAAACTGAAGATACAACGTTCTACACTTGTCTTTTATTCTGACATTCATCATCCTCCATCATTCTCTTCCATATCTTACTCTCTCAACTTTTATACTATATTATTTGGGCAATCGATATTGACTTGACAATCGGTCTGCCGTTTGACGTGCATAGCGGATTAGACATCAGTGAGTTCATTGGATTGTATCTTGGAGTTGTAGGCGACCGTCATAACCTGCACGTAGGAAGGCGTGCCTCTCTTGAATTCACATGCCATAATCTTTCATCTTATTTATTTACTAATAAGTCTGACATATACTTCTTAATTGTCATATAATTAATTAGTCATATATATTGATATATAAATATTAATTACTATAATGTTTAACAATCTAAAGCCGTATATACAAATTGCATCGCATATATGAGTTTTTTTTTTTGCATATCTGTTATATATCATCCATATATAGCATCTGATTGATTTGGGCTCCATTATTAATTAGGAGTTGTGTTGCAGTTCACTTAAATTTAATTTCTCGATCTGTGAAATCATTTTAGATTAATTTTAAATAATTTTTGTTGTTGTGTATTTAGACATCCATAAATTAGAGTAATATTTATCTGCCAATCCATCTAGTGACAAGTTAATATTTAAATTTTACAGTGTTCTTGTTATCTAATCTCTCTCTTGTTAATTAAATATTAGTTTAATAAAATGATAAGTTTAGAAGAAGCCAGTAGTGTCAAACCTGAAAAATTTAGTGGCCAACATTTTCGTAGGTGGCAAAAACAATTGAAATACTGGTTAACAGTCTTAGGACTAATTTCCGCCCTTGAAGAATCTGAACTAAACAATGAATCTACTTCTTGGTTGACTCATGAACAAATAGAATACCATTGCCATAATAGAATTTTAAGTGCCTTGTCTGATCATCTTTATGATGTGTATCATGCTACTACATCAACAGCCAAAGAACTTTGGGGTGTTTTAGAATCAGAATATGGAATTATAGATGCTGGCATTGATAGGTTCACTGCTTCAAACTTTAATAGCTATTAAATGGTTGACAATAAACCTGTAGGAGAACAAATTCATAAGTTTCAAGAGCTTTTAAGAGGAGTAGAAAAGAAAGGAACCAAGTTCAGTGAAGATTTTAAAGTTTCTTGCCTTATTGACAAGTTGCCTCCATCTTGGGATGAGTTTGCAAGAACTCTAAGACATAAACAAGGGGAGTTTAATTTAAGCCAAATCTTAAATTCACTTAGAGTTGCCTCCATCTTGGTATGAGTTTGCAAGAACTCTAAGACATAAACAAGGGGAATTTAATTAAAGCCAAGTCTTAAATTCACTTAGAGTTGAAGAGAAACATAGGTTAAAACAAAAGAAAGAAACTGAAAACTCACCTATTGTAAATTTGGTTGAAAGTGACAACAAAAAGAACAATAGAAATAATTGGAAAAATAGGAACAATAGGAACAACTTACAACCAAGGGGAAGAAACTTTAAGAATAATCAAAATAAAAATAAGGACCAAGGGAGAGAGAAGAGGTCTTGCTTTGTTTGTGGAAGGACCAATCATGTGGCAAAGGACTACTATTACAAGAAGACTAAGGAATACAAATCTAAACTAAATCAAAAAGGTCAAAAAGTCCAAGTGAATATGATGTTGGAGCAAGAGTCCTCTCAACCAATATTCAAGTATGGCCCTTTAATTAATTTTACTTATCAAAATAAGGATTGGTGGTTAGATTCTGGAGCTAATATACATGTCTGTTTTGACCGTGGGTTATTCAAAAATTACCAGAAATCAAGTGGAGGAAGTGTAACTCTTGGAAATGACACAGTCACTCAAGTGCTTGGTATTGGAGACATAGAGTTGAAGATGACATTTGGGAAAGTCTTAATACTGAAGGATGTGAGATATGTACCTCATGTTAGAAGAAATTTAGTTAGTGGTTCATCTTTAGTGCAACAAGGTTATAAAGTTGTTTTAGAATCAAATAAAGTTGTAATTACCGAACACAATGTTTTTATTGGTAAAGGTTTTATTTGTGATGGTTTATTTAAATTAAATGTATCTTTGGAGATCATGGATACTCAAGTTCTCAATATTGAATCAAGTAATGTTTGGCATGGAAGGTTAGGAAATATAAATTTAACAAAAATCAAGAGAATGATGAATTTGGAGTTAGTTCCTAAATCAAACATAGACATATTAATTACTATAATGTTTAACAATGGGTACATAAGAAATGTATTAACCTGATTCTTTTTAATGAATAGATCCAATCACACCTTTGAATATGGAATTCAAATGGATCAAATGCCTCGATTTGGTACCGCTCTCGCGGACCACATCGAAACAGTGCTTTACCCCTAGATGTACAGTCAATTGTTGCGCCTTAATGCATTTCGAGAAAAACCAACTAGCTCTGGGTTTGAGTGGCATTTAAACCCTAAACTCTTAAGGAATTTTTAATTTTTATACCCTTAAAGTATTACAAATTATACCAAATGACATCTCAAGTCATGTTTTGACGCTTCCAAAGTTATACCCTAGAATTTCTCAAGTCGTGCCTTAGAGTATCTTAAGTCGTTCCTTAGGACATCCCAAGTTGTTCCTTAGGGCATCTCAAGTTGCTCCTTAGAACATCCCAAGTTGTTATTTGAGAATTTCAGTTCATAACTCGAGACATTTTAAATGTTTAGATCTTTAATGTATTTCAAATTGTACCTAGTAGCATCCTAAGTCATGTCTTGATGCTTCCAAAGTCATACCCTAGAATTTCTCAAGTCATATCTTAGGGTATCTTAAGTCGTTTCTTATGGCACCCTAATTCGTTCTTTAAAAATTTTAGTTCGTAACTTAAAGACATTTTAAATATTTATACTCTTGATGCATTTCATATTGTACTTAGTAACATCTTAAGTTATGTTTTGACACTTCCCAAGTCATACCATAGAGTTTCTTAATTCGTGCATTAGGAAATCTTAAGTCGTTCCTTAGGGTATCCCAAGTCTCAAGTTGTTCATTAGGGCATCTCAAGTCGTTAGTTGAGAATTTCAATTCGTACCTTAAGGCTTTTTAATTGTTTATACCATTGATATATTTCAAATTGTACTTAGTGACATCTCAAGTCAAGTTTTGATGCTTCCAAAGTCATACTCTAGAGTTTTTCAAGTCGTGTCGTAGTGCATCTTAACTCGTTCCTTAGGGCATCTCAAGTCAGTCATTGAGAATTTCAGTTCATAGCTCGAAGCATTTTAAATGTTTATACTCTTTATACATTTCATTGTACCAAGTGACATCTCAAGTCATTTTTTGCCGTTTCCCAAGTCATATCTTAGAGTTTCTTAAGTCATATCATTGGGTATTTCAAGTTGTTCCTTACGGCATCCCAAGTCGTTCCTTAAGAATTTTAATTCGTAGATCGAGGCATTTTAATTGTTTATACCTTTGAGAATTTCAGTTCATAGTTCGAGGGAGCTCCCAAGTCGTTCTTTGAGAATTTCAGTTCATACCTCCAGATATTTTAATTGTTTATACCCTTAATGCATTACATCCTAAGTCATGTCTTGACGCTTCCAAAGTTATACTCTAGATTTTCTCAAGTCGTGTCTTAGGGCATCTCAAGTCATCCCTAAGGCATCCTAAGTACTTTCTTGAGAATTTTAGTTCGTAGCTCGATACTTTTTAAATGTTTATACCCTTGATACATTTCAAATTATATATAATGACATTCTAAGTCATGTCTTAACGCTTTCAAAATCATACCTCTATAATTTCTCAAGTCGTTTTAAGGGTATCTGAAGTCTTTCTTTAGGGCATCCCAAGTCATTCGTTGAGAATTTTAGTTCATAGTTCGAGGCATTTTAATTGTTTATACCCTTGATGCATTTCAAATTGTACCTAGTGACATTCCAAGTCATGTTTTGATGCTCCTGAAGTCATACTCTAGAATTTCTCTCGTCATGTCTTAGGGCATCTTAAGTTGTTCTTTAGAAGATCCCAATTCATTTCTTAAAAATTTCAATTCGTAGGTCAAGGCATTTTAAATGTTTATGCCCTTCATGCATTTCAAATTATATTTAGTGATATCTCAAGTCATGTTTTGACACTTCCAAAGTCTTACCCAAGAGTTTTTCAAGTCGTGGATTATAACATCTCAAGTCGTTCCTTAGGGCATTCGAAGTCGTTACTTGAAAATTTCAATTCGTAGCTTGAGACATATTAAATGTTTATACACTTGATGCATTTCATATTGTACCTAGTGACATTTCAAGTCATGTTTTGACACTTCCAAAGTTACACTCTAGACTTTGTCAAGTCGTGCCTTAGGGCATCTCAAGTCTTTCTTTAGGACATTCGAAATTGTTGCTTGAGAATTTCAGTTCGTTGCTCAAGACATTATAAAATGCATTTCAAGTTGCTTCCAAAGTCTTACCCAAGATAATTTTAGTTAGTAGCTCGTTGTTTTTTAAATGTTTATACCTATTAATGCATTTCAAATTGTAACTAGTAACACCTCAAGCCATAGTTTGATGTTTTCAAAATCATACCCTAGAGTTTCTCAAGTTGTGCCTTAGGACATCTCAAGTCATTCTTTAGGGCATCCTGAGTTGTTTATTGAAAATTTCATTTCGTATCTCGAAACATTTTAAATGTTCATGTCATTGTTGCATTCCAAATTATATCTAGTGACATCTTAAGTCATGTTTTGACGCTTTTGATGTCATACCCTAGAATTTCTAACTTCATACCTTAGGACATCTCAAGTCATTCTTCATGGGTTTCCAAGTGGTTTCTTGAGAATTTCAATTTATAACTCAAGACATTTTAAATGTTTTTACTCTTGATGCATTTCAAATTGTGCATAGTGATATTCCAAGTCCTATTTTGACGCTTCCAAAGTCATACTCTAGAATTTATCAAGTCGTGTCTTAGGATATTTCAAGTCGTTCCTTAAGGCATCCCAAGTCGTTCCTTGAAAATTTCATTTTGTAGCTCGAGACATTTTAAATATTTATGTCCTTGATGCATTCCAAATTGTACCTAGTCACATCTCTAGTCATGTTTTTACGCTTCCAATGTCAAACTCTAAAGTTTATCAAATCGTGCCTTAAAACATCTCAAGTCGTTCCTTAAAGCTTCTCAATTCGTTCCTTGAAAATTTCAGTTCACAGCTTGATGTTCTTTAAATGTTTATACCCTTTATGCATTTCAAATTGTACCTAATGACATCTCAAGCCATATTTTAATGCTTCCAAAGTCATATCCTAGAGTTTATTAAGTTGTGTTTGACATCTCAAGTCGTTCCTTAGGGCATCTCGAGTTGTTCCTTGAAAATTTCATTTTGTAGCTCGAGGCATTTTAAATGTTTATGCCCTTGATGCGTTCAAACTTGTACTTAGTCACATCCCAAGTCATATTTTGATGTCTCCAAAGTCATACACTAGAGTTTCTCACGTCGTGCCTAAAGGCATCTCAAGTCGTTTCTTAGAGCTTTCCAAGTCGTTTTATGAGAATTTCAATTTGTAACTTGAGATATTTTAATTGTTTATATTCTTGATGCAATTCATATTGTATCTAGTGACATTATAAGTCATATTTTGACTCTTTCCAAGTTATACTCTAGAGTCTAAAGTTTGTCAAGTCATGTCTTAGGGCATCTCAAGTCGTTCCTTACGGAATCCCAATTATTTTCTTGAGAATTTCAGTTTGTAGTTTTAGACATTTTAATTGTTTATATCATTAATGCATTTCATATTGTACCTAATGACAAACTAAGTCATGTTTTGACACTTCCAAAGTCATACTCTAGACTTTCTTAAGTCGTTACTTAGGTCATCCCAAATCATTTCTCGAGAATTTCAGTTCATAGCTTGAGGAGGCATTTTAATTTTTTATACCATTAATGCATTTTTTATTGTACCTAATGGCATCCCAAGTCATGTTTTAACGCTTTCAAAGTCATATCATAGAATTTCTCAAGTCGTTCCTTAGGACATCCCAAGTCGTTCATTGAAAATTTCAGTTCGTAGCTCGAGACATTTTAATTATTTATACTCTTGATGCATTTAAATTGTACCAAGTAACATCATAAGTCATGTTTTGACACTTCTAAAGTCATTACCTAGAGTTTCCTAAGTCATGTCTTTTTTTTTTTTTTGCCAATCCTAAGTCATGTCTTAGGGCATCTCAAGTTGTTATTTAGGGCATCCCAAATTCTTTTTTTTTTTTTAATTTTCAGTTCGTAGCTCAAGATATTTTAATTCTTTATACCCTTAATGCATTTCAAATTGTACCTAGTGACATCTCAATCAAGTTTTGACGCTTACAAAATCATACCTTAGAGTTCCTTAAGTTGTGTTTTAAGGCATCCTAAGATCCCAAAATTCTGAAGTTAAAACATAACATAAAATCGACTAACTATATGTAAGAATGAGATTTAGGGTATTAGGGTTATGATTTTAAATTCAAGGTTTAGGGTATAGGATTTTATGTTCAATGTATATGATAATATTAGAATAATATAATATGATAATATTATGATTTAAATCTCATTAATTTTAGGATAATATTAGGCATATTTGCAATAGAAAACGCTTGGATAATATTTTTAGCAATGGACTAAACCGTGAATCATCAATCACCCTTATCTTTAAATGTATGGCATTAGTATTTAGGTTTAGAGGATTTTAAACTAAGAAATTGGGTTTAGAAGAGGTGTTTTTAAATAAAAGAAAAAAGAGTATAGTGACACAAATACTCAACAAATTAGCATTTTTCTATAACTTATATTGATTTTTTTTTTTTTGTCAAAAGTTTGCAGCGCCCGTCTCTTCAATGTTCCGTCCCTACATGTTGACACTAGCTTTTCAATTCAGTCACTTTAAAGTTAGTAGCCCAAATCATCCATATTTGGCATCCGGCTGGGAGGTTTTTTCTCTTTCGGATTGTCCACTACAGCTGCCTCAGTTGTTGTCAATAGCAACGACACACTGCAAAAGACAACACATACTGGTTTCAGTACCAGAACACCACACAAACAAGAGTTTTTATCACAACATATACTACCAATCTCACCTGGCTGCGTCTACCAAGGCTGTTCTAACAACTTTCAGAGGATCTATGATCCCAGCCTTTACCATGTCAACATATTCACCTAATTTTAGCAAAAGCACCAGGATTTAAGCGACAGGGAAAGCAGTGGAGAACACTCTGGATAATCATACTTATGGAACGTGCAAACATTGAGAACTTTGATAATTTGGAAGGAAAGTGTTTAAGAACAACTCAAACTTGGCCAACATATAGCCTCCTCAATCCTCCATTATACTCAATCAAGGACCAAATAACCCCAAAATCAATATATCAAGTTGGCTAAAATGTGAGATTTGATATAAATAAAAAACAAACCTATGTCAGCATCATAACCCATTTGAAGATCATCTTGTTCCAACAATTTACCAAGAACCAGTGCACCATCAAAACCAGCATTTGAAACTATAGTGAATGTTGGTGCCTGTTGCAAGTATACAATAGACACTGTCAGGAAAAACTGACCTAAAATAAACCCCCAAAAAGAAATTCCAAGAGATTCAATCTAAGTAAACCTTAAGAGCATTCTGGATAATCTGGACTCCTCTTCTTTGGTCTTCATTTTCCGTTTGAAGGTTCTCCAAAGCTTTTGTAGCATACAAGAGAGCAACACCACCACCTAACAAAAATATGCATGTTTTTATTATGCTTGGAGAGATAAGAACATATTAACCAACAAATGGCAAAATCAACCAACCTGGCACAATACCCTCTTCCACAGCTGCTCTTGTAGCATTTAAAGCATCTGTTACCCTATCTTTCCTCTCCCCAACCTCTGCCTCACTAGCACCTCCAACCTGTTACAAGAAAAAGATATACTTGGATCTGAGAGCATAACATACACAGCATGTGACAGCAATTCATAAAAGTGAATATCATACCTTGAAAACTGCAACTCCACCAGACAGCTTTGACAGCCGCTCCTGTGCTTTTTCCTTGTCAAACAAGGCAGAACTCTTCTCCATTGCTGTTCTCAACTGTAGAAAATATTTAGTGTTATTAGACGACTTAAACATCTCGTATGGTGCTTTCTCTAATATATGGATTGATAATATCAGATGACTCAGATCTGAATACCTCAACCTTAATCATGGTCTCTCCTTCACATTCAATTCATACTATTATTTAATCAAGAACAGAGTCAAGCAGCTCGTATGACTATTTGGTAAGTATTTCTTAATTTTACCGATGGTTTCAGGATGCACAATAATAGTTTCTGACAAAATTAGAAAGGGGAGAAATCATCTATGTAATTCAGATTTCAGATATACCTCCTCGCATCTTTCTTCAATCAGCTTCTTATCCCCACCTCCATGTAGAATGATTGTGTCATCAAGAGAGACAGTCACCTGTTATAAATTTAGTGATGATGTCCCAGACATACAAGTATAACATGCCATGCAGTGAAATACAAACCTTTTTGGCAGTACCAAGCATTTCAAATTGGACTTTGTCGAGAGTTAAACCACGATCTGCACTGATAACCTGTATAACGTGTATATAATTATAATGTTACAAGTTGATGTGTATATAATTTAATGTTTAGAAAACTGTATTACCTCTCCCCCAGTGAGAATGGAAAGATCATCTAAATTGGCTCTCCTGTTTTCCCCAAAACCAGGAGCTTTGATGGCACAAACCTAAGAAAATTCCACATTAGATATGTAGATACTTTTTTTTATATAAGACACGTTAGATATGTAGATACTCGCCAATATAATACATTATTTCTCCACTCACAATATATGGATAAGGAAAATTTAGTCTAAAAAATATTTTAATTGTTTAGTAGTTCTAGGAAAAGTAAATTTATTTTTCATTTGTCAACATATAATTCTGAACTCAAATGTTTTTTATAGCAAAGAATCCTTTAGGATGTACAGACAGATAACAAATGGCACTTCCCAAGAAAAAATGTAAAAATGCTTACATGCATACACATACATACATACATACATACATACATATATGCATGCAGTCACTGATATGTATTCTCTCACACTATCACGAGATGTATCTCCAATATGATTGATACATGTTGTCAAAGGACCTATTTGTATATCTATAAAAATACTCAAGCATGCATAGCAAATACAAACATATCTACCAACATCAGGCTGCGTCTAGAAGACATATCTGGCAATCAAAATGTCTATGTTTATCTGGAAATATCTATATTTCATAACCGACTCACATAATTGAAATTGAAATTAAAAAAAAAGAAAAAAAGAAATGTACTTCTTGTATTAACCAATACATGAGCCTTGCACAATAAGTCAAAAGCAAAGCCTAGTCATCACCTTAATCCCAGCATGATGCTTGTTGAGTATTAGCATGGCAAGTGGATCACCTTCGACATCCTCAGCCACAACAAGAAGTGGTCTATTTTTCTGTTAAGAGGAACAAGAGATGAGTATCTTTACCTATAAATTTCACCTGATTATTTACTCACCATTGCACATAAAAGGTAACCATCAGGAAAAGGTTAATTACATTTACTGCCAGCTCTAGTATTTTCACAACTGAAGTCAGGTCCGAAATTTTCTTGTCATGAATGAGGATCAGAGGGTACTCCAGTTCCTGCAGGCACAGAAATTATAACTTCTATATTGCAGTTCAAAGTAAATTATAAGTTAGAAAGAAGTTTGCATGTACTGGATGTATAAGAGATTACACTGGTGAAACAAAAATCAAGCATAAAGGAAAGAAGAAAAAACAATAGACAATGCATGTGACCATAAAGTTTACAACTGCCTAGCCTCAAAAATATGGTAGAAGCAAAGACAAAATGACCACCAATAAATAAACTGAGGACATGATAGATATAGCATAAAAGACAAAAGTAAACAGAATGACAACATGACCATGAATAATGGGATGATAAGGGCAGCTTGAGATAGTTGCAGCTCCTCTCAGTGCTCAGGAAAAAAAGAAAAAAGAAAAAAAAAAAGGTAAATTTATTTTTTAATAATATACAGACAAAAAAAATGTCCACAAGAATCTATTAACAAATAATTTAGCGATGACCTTGTTGTTACTACAATAAAGGGACTAATCCACTGTGTGAAGTAGAGTTGACGCAATGGAGATCTGAACTTACACATTTCTGAGTCTTTTGATCAGTGATGAAATGAGGAGAAATATAACCTCTGCCTAGCTTCATTCCTTTCACCACTTCCAATTCATTATCCATAGTATTCCCATCCTACAAACGTATGCAAGTTTGAGGAACCATAACAAACATTTAACATGTTATTAATAATAATAAAAGAGGCTCACAGCAACAGTAATGACTCCTTGCTTCCCAACTTTCTCCATTGCTCTTGCTATCAACTCTCCAATCTCTCTTTCACCATTTGCAGAAATAGTGGCAACCTATTTCATAATATATTGAAATATGAATGTTCCTAATAACATAATAAAGAAATAAAAAGAAGCAAAAGAAAAAGATTTAGACAGGCAGTACAACTTATATGTCATATTTTGATGAGAAACTTATACGTTATATGAAAATCCAGTCAGAGCACTGAACAATATGCATGAAACTAGTTAACAAACACTGAAAAACTCCACCTAGGCTTTAAGTTGTATTTCAATAGAAAAATAATTAAAACCTTCACCATGTTTCAAAAGGTCGCACTACTCTCATGTTGCTATGGACTGTTGAAAGACACATCATAAAAGAGAAACTGTAGGCAACAAGAACTTATAGGAAGTAGTTTCAATCAATTAGGAAAACTGAAGAGCTTTCTTAAAGTATATCCCCATCTATTTCCAGCCCCCAATTCAATAAGTTCTATAAAATGTGGCCTACAAATTCAACATTTTTTTGTCCAAGAAGCCCCATCACCTGTGTAATCTCTTCTGGTGTGCTTATCATTAATGCTCTTCTTTTCAGATCAGCAACAACAGCATCAACTGCCATTTTGATACCACTGCGCAAATCCATTGCATTTACCCCAGCAGCTATTGACTTGCAACCTTCTGTGAGTATTGCCTGGGTCAGGACAGTTGCACAAGTCGTACCTGCAACCAGATAATTAACTTATCTCCATGAAGTTAAGGGAATTTCAAAAGGAACAACTTTTGTTCTTTAAAGATAATAAATTATAACATGCATCAAGGCTTTCAATTTAGGTACCAGTTGAATTGGTATGCTGAAACCAACACCAATTTATGCTGAAATGCAATGGTACACGAATAAAAGGCTAATTTGTATTTGATATCTCAAACTTTTGGATATAAATTGATGTCAAAAGAGCAAGAAAAGACATTCCATGTAACTTGCACATATAAAGAGGTAAGTGAAACTTAGACCTTACTTAGACACAAATTGAAATGGATTCTGAATCCAAGAAGACATGGAATAAGGCACATTGAGTTTTGTTCAGAGTCTGATGCGGCTTATCTTTTGTTGTTACCATAAAAAGACTATTATTTTAATGTGTAAGCCAATTCTAACATTTGCGCTTCTACTGCGCCTAGTAAACAAAACTAAAGTCAACCCAATTCAGGAGGCCTTATTCCTTAGTCTCAAATTAGATTATGTTTATGAGACATAAAGTTGAAAAGAAGTACCATCTCCTGCAGAAGTATTAGTAGCGTTAGCAACTTGTTTCACAAGATCCGCACCCACATTCTTGTACTTTCCCTTGAAACTAATGCTTTTTGCAACAGTAACACCATCCTTTGTGACTTTGGGATCCTTATGACTGTTCTCAATAATCACATAGCGACCCTGAATCAATCAACCGGCATGAAATAGAAGATAAAAACTTAGTGAGCTAACGTATTGCTTTGTTCACTTTTCTTGTAAGAAATCAAAGCAACTTCTAGGAATAAATAGATTTCACTTCAACTTTTGGCTATTATGAGGTTTTTTATTTTCCACTATTGTTCCTTGTACATGCAACTTATATATAACCAGTAAAGAAATTTACATTACACATTGAGCTCCGCCGGTAGACATTACATTAATGAAGTATTATAAATGCATAGATAGAAATTTAAGAATATTAATCCAATACCTTTGGTCCCATTGTAACTTTGACAGCCTCCGCGACCTCCGACACGCCTTGCAACAAGGAGGCACGTGCCCCAATCCCAAAACTGATATCTTTTGCCACATAACTCCTATTGCATATAACCCGACTACGTATCTATCCAATTCATACCATCAACCAACAAGCAGTAAATTTCATAACCATCAATTAACAATACATTGGAGAACAAAAAAACACAAAAAGCTCAAAATTGGGGTCTTTCGTATTGATTCACCCAACTCAACCAATCAATCAAATTCTGATCCTTATAAAATAACAATATGCTCGTTTGGTTGCTAAGAAAATGCAGGAAAAGAAACCAAACTAAAGTCATAAAAGTTTTTGTCAGCTCGAGCTTCATATCATATGACAATGCTAAATGGAGTTCATGTTTCATTACCCAGAAACCAAAGTATAGCATGAACCCTCAAATGCAACATACCCTTTCCGTAAACCTTTCCAGCAACCAAACGGAGTGTTGGGGAAAACGAAACGTGAAGCAATATAACAGGGAATGCGATGAATAGAAAATGAAATTTATAAGAAAATAAAAGTGAAAGTGGGAGTAGTTACCAGCTTCTTGGAAGTAGAGGAACCGATGGACGAAGCTAATTTTGAAGCTATTCGATACATGGCCGACGGTTGCACCTACTTACAGAGACACTGAGTATTGAGCACTGATGAAAGCAAACAGAGAGAGACTGAGAAGCGAGTCTTTTGGGTTTGGAAGTGAGGGGCTTTTGTAGGGTTTTAGGCTTTAGCCTTTTAGGATGAGTAAATGTTAATTTGGGCTGGTCAATGAGATTTATGAAAATGGGCCTTAAGAATTTAATGTGCCTTTTAGGTGTTGGGACTTTAGAATTTAGGGAAAATTAGAATTTAGTCCTTTTAATATTTTTATTTGAAAAAAATTTTATAGTTTTTTTTTATTTTTAAATAAAGTCCTTTGACCATTGACTTATCAAATAAATATGTTTTTTTTTTTAGGATATAGGGTACGAGTTTACCTTATACCTTCTTATGGTATAAAATGAAATTTGTAGAGACTAGATATTAAGTTTTAACTCTGAAATTTTGAGCGGAGCCCAAAATCTCATAATTAAAACCTAATATAAAGCCGACAAATCAAGGCTTGAGGAATAAGTAAAAATGCATTGCTGAACACTTGAAAATGGTCACCGAACACTCGAAAATGACCGGAGAGCATTCAGCACCTGGTATGTGTGAAAAAAATAAAAATTAATGCACCAATATTATGTAACATAAAATAGTTATAATATTATTGGATTTTAGTTATAATTTTAAAAACCATAAGGCTTTTTTTTAATCAGTATATTATAAAACTAATGGTGTGTTTGGATTGAGAATAAAAACTTGAAATTTAAACAAAACTCAGCCTTTAAGAAATTACATGCTCTAATTTCCTTGTTTGGGTCCATAATTATAGAATTTTATAAATTCTATGTGAAAAAAAAAACTTGAAATTTGAAGGTTGTAAATTTCAAGTTTAAATTACACCTAAGTTAGTGTCATTTTCAAAATTCTAATTTTTATAAATAAACAAAAAAAGTCGTGTCCACCCATCACTTTGCCTATTAATTACAATACCACACCACTACCATCTGCCGCCGTTACCACCACCACCACGGCCACCGCCACTGCCATCGCCACCACCACCGCCACCTCTGCCGCCACCATCACCGCCACAACCATCAACACCACCTCCACCGCCACCACCACATTTTCCACCACTACTACCGCTACATCTCCCGCGACCATCACTGCCACAACCATCAACACCACCTCTGCCGCCACCACCACCACCTCTGCCACCACTACGTCGCCATCTCCGCCACCGTCACCACCACCACCACCACCATCGACACCGCCACCACCACTACCATCGCCCGCTGCCACCACCACTGACACCACCATAGCCACCACTACTGCCGCCACTGTCACCGCCACTGACACCGACACCACTACCACCATCGACACTGACATCGTTGTCGCTGCCTCCATCACTAGTGCCATCACTTGTATCGTCGTCGTCGTCGTCGCCGTCGTCGTCATCGTCGCCACCACCATAGCCAATGTCGCAGTTGCCACCACCTCCAATACCCTAATTTTTGCCACCACCATTTCTCTCACCGCTCATGGGCCATCACCCCTACTACTATCGTCAACTCACCACAAGCATTATTTTTATTGTTGCCACCATCACTATCACTCTTTTATAAAACTACTATAAATTTTGTATTTAAATTCTATTGTGATTATATTTATCCAAATAAGAGAATTTACAAATTCTAGAATTTTAAATCACGTCATTTTTAATTTCGTCATTTGTGAATTGCTTAGTAATTTCAAATTACTTCATCCAAATGTATCATAAAGGACTTAAATAAAAGTCTCCCTAAAATTTAATGAGCAATGAGCTTCTTTTTCAGAGGGCCTTATGCTTTAGTATTTTAATTTGACAAAATCTTCCACAAACAATCAATCCTATATATTATATGTGTTTATTACGTGACGAGACAGACATACACAATAAACGTATAGAATTATCTCTCTCAATTTGATATGATATGTGTGAATGTAATTTTAATAATTAAAAAATTAGCCATAAATGATGTTTGTGACACATGGCATATATTGAGTGAAAGGTAATAATACATCATATCACATGTAATATTATCAAATTCTCCCATTTACTTCATCACTACCACCATTTTTAGCTCATTGCCCATCACAATGGTCAATGGCCAACAACGCTTGGTTGAGTGCAGCATTATGTGTGCCAATCCTTTAGTCTTTGATAAGATAAAGCTAGCACTGCAACAATAATGCTTCTTGATTTGATCAATACAACATCACCATCAAGAAAGATAACAATTATTATTACTTAGTTATTAGCATATATCCGTCACCAAACACCAATTCTATTGTTCCCAGTGTTATGAATATTCGTTCAACTACAATCATATTGTGGAAGAATGATGGGATCTTCATGATGGCGGTGAAATTCAAAAAAAGAAAAAGAAAGATTATGTTTATTCATAAATATTTAATATAGAACAAATTATAATTTAGTACCTCAACTTTATATATTGTTTCAACTTAGTACCTCAACTTTAAAAACTTGCAAAAAAGTACCTCAACTTTCATTTTGTGTCAAAATAGTATCTTTGTTAGTTTTTCTGTCAAAGTAGCAGGGGTATTTTTGTCTTTTTCTTCAATTTAAAAAATAATAATATTTTTTTTTGAATAAAAAAATTTCATAAAATAAAAAAATTTATTTTTGCAGGGGAGAGGCCGGTGCAGGGGAGGGGCGTGGCAAGGCAGGGCAGGGTGAGGCTGGGCAGGGCAGGAGGGGCGGCGCTGGGTAAGGCGGGGCTTGGTTGGGCGGGGGGGCTGGGGTCTCCANGGTGGTAGGGTGGGGGAAGAGGAGAGGAGAGGAGGGGAAGGGCTGAGTAGGCCGGGGATAGGAAGGGATAAGGGTGGTTCTGCGTAGGGCATGGCCAGGGAAGGGGGAAATTTTTTTTTTTTATTTTATGAATTTTTTTATTCAAAAAAAATTATTATTTTTTAAATTTAAGAAAAATATGAAAATACCCTTGCTATTTTGACAGAAAAATTAACGGAGATATTATTTTGACACAAAATAAAAGTTGAGGTACTTTTTTGCAAGTTTTCAAAGTTTGGGTACTAAGTTAACACAAAATGAAAGTTGAGGTACTTTTTTACAAATTTTTAAAATTGAGGTACTAAGTTAAAATAACATGTAAAATTGAGATACTAAATTATAATTTACTCTTTCATATTTTACGTTGTCAAACTTTTATCTAGCTAATTAATAATATAAATGGAGCATTTGATGAATTTATGCATTTGACTGGTCCACTTGTCATATGTTGCACATATGATATAGTGACAAGGCTAGACCTTGAGTCCAACGTATGACGTTTTGTTTCCAAACACTTTGGTGGCACTCGATGAATCGATGGTGATATGTTTAATTGTTGTTGCACATGTTATTCTGTGATTGGCAGCAAGCGTAGGAAGTGCTTTCCATGTTTTCAAGAACATCCATGCACGCCAACAGACAGTTGTTGCTTGCTCTGGAAAATACTACTTTGGGGCCCTACCTACTACTTCAAATCAATTCGATCAAACTTCTTATTATTATTATTTTTTTTTTTGGTACAAAGGAAACCAATTCAAACTCCAACACACAACCACACAATTATTGATCAAGCATTCAAACCTACATATATATTATATATATCCCACACCACAAACCCCCACCGACACAACCCAATTTGTACATACACATAAAGAAGAAGCATTCATTCATTTCTACATACAAAGAAAGAAAAAAAGGTTTGGAAGCATTGATAGTATTGCTCGATGCTCATTAATTTCATACTATATTTCTGTTTTTGGTCATTAATTACTACCATATTTGGAGACTATATTTTCGTATCATAATAGTTTGTTTTTTTACACCACAACGGACCAAATTCTTACCATATTTTAGTCCTAACTTATTTTTTCACCTACTCCAAGTCTCCAACTAAGACTAGACAAAGACTTTTTCATGTCATATTAATTAATATTTAATAATTGATGCTTATTACATCAATGATTGTACCCAATTATTAATTAACACAAATTATTACATCACATGATTAGACATTATTACTCACCTCCATCAATTTTCCATGGCAAATTGATATGTTAGGCAAATATTTTTTAGCCGGATCGGGAAAGGAGGAATTTCAACTTGAGAACTCTTCTACTCTATTTGGACAAAGATACAAATAAACGAATAGCTAGTTGATAGTATAATGAAAATTAGATTAGCTATGCACAAATTGAAAGTATATACATCCACACACACGTACACACACACACACAAAACCTGAGTTGTTGAAACGAAAGTCAGCAAAACTCTTTTGGACCTTAGAGTAGGTTACAATTATATATCATAGTCCAATGATCAAGAAGTTGAAATTTTTTTTCCCTTACCTAATTAATTCTAGTACTTACCCAATCCATCTCAATGTCACTTGACACAAGAGCTTATGGCCAAAATGGGGAAAAAATAATTAAGTTTTAAACTATTTTAGTTTAAAATTAACTTAATTATTTTTCCAATTATAAGAATTGACTTTTGCACACTCAGAGTACATGTATGCATGCATGCACATGTACAGCTACATAAGATGACTAATGGAAAACTACAATTAATATACCTAATAAACAAAACAAAAACCAAATTCTTAAAAAAAAAAAAAATTTATACATCAACAAATGAACAGCTTGCTCTCCCACTACAATATCAACCACCATTCTTCCATTCACAAAACACGATCATAATCACACAAAAAAAAAAAAAACCCAAAAAGTAAATTCAAACAAAAAATTTTAATACACACCTTTTTCCTTTTTGTTTTTTAAATTTCATTTCCAATTAAATTGGGGTGTCATCCTCATCATACAGTCCATTTCCAGATCTTGAGTCTGACATCCACCTTGCACTTGGCATTCGAAGTGGAAGCTGTGGCCGGAGCTTTTGCAGTGGGAAGAGCAGTGACCTTAATCCCTTGGCAACGAACTCGAATCCCAACTCTTGGAGTCTTCAACCCAAAGACCTTCACTCTCACTTTGGTGTCCAACCTCACCTTCAATGGCAGCCCACTCTTGCTCTTAATCTCGGTCCTCAAGGCGCTCGCGGCTGCGCTGTCGAGCTCTCTGTTGGTAGCGGCGATCCGGGTTTTCAAGAGGGTGGTGTTTTTCTTGCCGTGCACGAAACGGGGGATGAGGCCGTCGCCTAAAACGACGTCGTTGTTGGAGGAGGTGATGGAGATGGTGATGGGGTTGTAGAGGAAGACGAGTTTCTTGTTGGGGTTGCGGGCGGTGATGTTGAGGTCGAAGCGGGAGGTGAGGTGGGAGGTGGAGGTGGAGGTGGAGAGGTTGAGGGTGGAGACTTTGAGGGAGGAGACGGAGAAGGTGGGGCGGTGGGGGCGGTAGATGAAGTAGAAGGCGGCGGCGGCGATGGCGCAGATGAAGAGTTGGAGGAGGAGGATGTAGATGATCCAGAGGCAGCAGGAGCAACAGCGGGAGCGCCTGCGGTGGCGGGAGTGGGGTTGGGGGCGGTAGGCGGGCCGGGAGGTGCTGTAGAGTTGGGCTTTGCTGGCCGGGAACGAGGGGTTGGGGGCTGCGGCCATTGGGGTCGTGCCGTTGCTTTTGGCGGAGGGGTACACTCTGTCTGTCATGGTGAGAGAGAGAGAGAGAGAGAGAGAGAGAGAGAGAGAGAGAGGGGAAAGGAGAGGTGCAAAGTGTTTGTTCAATCTGCTTTTAGAACTTTAGAAAGAGAGGAATAATACTATGAGAGAGAGTGAGTTTAGACTTTAGAGAGAGTGCTAAGTATGTATGGGTTATAGTCTTATAGAAATAGAGAGTTACTTAAAGGTATGTGCATGTTTGGGTTAATTAGACTGTTAGAGAGAGAGAGAGAGAGAGAGATTGGACAACTGGACATGGGTATGGATGTAAGGGAGGAAGCCAAGGTGAAATGACAATTGGACAGCAACATTAGAACCAAAGGCGTTAGGTTATGACCACACACTTCTCTCGGCTTGTGGTAAACAAATTTCTGTATATATTTTCTTGGAAACTTGTCACCGTAGGTATCACTATCATTGAATCGACTGCTTCATCCTTTTTTTTTTTTTTTTTATTGTAAAGTATATATATAATTTTGTTAGGACTCTTATCTTTTATGTATGAGAATAATGTATATTGATTTTGATCAATAAGTTGAATTTTAGGTTTGGATTTCTCAATGACATGATATATATTTATTTATTGTTTGCCCAAATAAAATTCTACCAAGCTAACTTACTTTCAACTACTAGAATATAGTTTTTTTACTATTAAATATATTTGTATGACATATATATATGCGTGTTGTACCATAAATATTAACACAAAATATCATTGTGTGCAATTATAACATTGTGCTATATATTGACATAATATTACTAATTCACTTAAATTAATACGTGTGTTATTACTAATATCTAAAACTCTGAAACTTTAAACAATACCCTTAAATTTGTACACATATTATAATTTATTAAGTAGATTGAGAACACTATATTAATATGTCACGTAATATTACGGTCACATACAATAATTTTGCAACGAACACATACCAATTTAAATTTTGAATTCATTACTATATTTTAAGGAAATTCAAATTTGATATATCATTTTTAAAAGAAATTAATTAATTGAATAATATAAGTAGAACTTTTTTATGAACATATAGTTATAAGTGGAAATGTGGAATTGAGTGAATGCGCTTAATTTGCTTGGCGATTTCAGAGTGCACGAAACGCACCTGGATGAAGTTTAACCAAACACGTACAGATATCTCCAGCTTATTTGATTTGGACCGACTCTCTCTCTCTCTCTCTCTCTCTCTCTCTCTCTCTCACACACAGCTAGGAATGGCACACGTGTGGACATGATGTTCATCATGGATTTTTCATTTGTTTCCCAACTAATTTTCTATGACGCATATCTACCCATCCTATGATAAGCCTATAACTTTGTTACAACACTTTGCTTCTACAGTTATTAATTAATGGCTTATTATTGATTTATCACATAAAATTGTAACTCATTCTCATATTGTCACCTGAAAGTTTTTTTGTCTCATATTACCACATGTAACTTACATCTGTATCTCATTTTACCTTGTTCCGTCAACAATTCCGTTAAAAATGCTAATTTGGCCGTTAATGCTGACGTGGCGTGTTGGATGTGTGCCACGTGTCACATCTTTGCTTTTATTTTCAGATTTTTATAAACTTTGAAAATTAATTAAAAATAGTTCCGAACTCAGAAAAATATATGAAAAATTCATACGGACTCGTCTTGACTAGTACTAATTTACTATGAGGTCAAAATACTAATTTTCTCCCTCTAAAAAATTTGAGAAGTCCAAATTTATTTTTAGAAAATTAAAATAAATTTCCTCTATTAAATAAATCTAGAATTTTCATAAACTCTCGGACAAATTTTCAAAAATATTTTGGAAATTACCAAAAGCCTGTTTTAAAGAATTATTTCAGGACTTTACAGACATTTTAAAAAAAATTTAGAATTTATTTTATAGAGGAAAATTTGTTTTCCTCTAAGACTGAGAGGTCTTTTGGGTAGCAAGTATTCACGAGAAAAGTATTGTTAGTTTTTAGAAAACTAACGGTGCAGACCTCATATTTTTTGGAGTTTAAAAGATTATTCTATGAATTTCCAAAAAACCTAGAGTATTATAATTTTTTAGAAATAAATTTGGACTTCCCAAATTTTTTGAAAATGTTTAGAGGGAAAATTGGTGTTTTGACCCCATAGTAAATTAGTACTAGTCAAGACGAGTCCGTATGAATTTTTCATATATTTTTCTGAGTTTGGAACCATTTTTAATTAATTTTTAAAGTTTATAAAAATACAAAAAATACAAAAAAATATGTGACACGTGGCGCACATCCAGCGCGCCACGTCAGCATTTTTAATGGAATTATTAACGGAACAATGTAAAATGGGACACAGATGTAAGTTACAGATGGTAATTTAGGATAAAAAAACTTTCATGTAACAGTAAATCGATAATTAAGGCTTAATTAATCAAAACAACTTCCTTCTATAATTTTAATCAATAATCTATTACTAATAAGTAATACCTCATTAAATCTCCACTTGGTTAATAATTGTGAAGTATTAATCCGAGGCGAATTTATGATTTTAATATGGAGTGGACTGTGGACATAAGTGAGTTAGGATAAGCATGAATAAGTTAAACTGGGGTGGACTTGAGTAAACATTACCTAGAAAAAACTGTAAAATAAAAATTTGCATTGGCTAAAGCCTATTCAACCCTTATTATAGATTGGCCCCTTATTTTAGTGTTGACTTAATTAAGTGGACATTCGTATTTTAAACTCATACAAACATAACACACAATTCAAATTTATACCCACACAGTACACATACCCTACCTTTTCTATGATCTCATCACATTAGGTACATATTTGTTGTTGTGCAGCTCAATATAAGTTATAGGTGTAATGAAATTAGAAAGATAGCATAACAATTAAATAAGTTGGGTTATTCACTACTAATAGTTTCGACATTTTTTAAACCACATCTAATTTGTTTGTTAAACCTGCCAAATCATAATTACCGAAATAATTAAATTAAAGATAATATTATTGTTATATAAGAATTAGTAGCGGATCTATATGAATCCGCTACCCAGCACAATTCGGCTGTAACCAAATTTATTCAAAGTGGAAGCACATACCAAAAATCACATTAGTTTATTTTTTTTGTTACAAGATTAGCTGATAACTGTAGAATAATATATAGTTGCTAACATTAGTATTAGAGATATTGGAAGCATAGTAGCATATAGAATCCCATCGGCACTGGTTTTTTGTTTTTTAATTTTTGAACAAGGAACCCAGGGGCAGTAGCAATACTTGCAACTTGCAACCGATGCCAACTTCTTGGCTTTACATTTCCCCAATCATTTTTTTATTCTTTTCCCAAAAAAATATCATTTTTTGATTGACACAAAGAAGTCAGTGACCACCTAATTAATTGATTCCTCACCCTCCATAACCTAATTTATTTCCTTTGTTTAACATTATCTATCTGGCCATGACGTGCTTATTGTTTTCTTAATTCACACATTAATGGGTCAAATTAATTATATTCTTTTTCTGTATTACGGTATTACCCAAAATACGAAATTACCAAGAATAAAATAAATATGATTTTTCAGACAATTCGAGTTATAAATATTTACATTTGGTGAATTATATTTGATAACCACTTTCATTTTTCTTCTTCAAAAAATATTATGAATTTAAGTTTTTTTTTTTGTAATCGAAGGTGTCCTGTATCAGCTTTCGTGTACCAAACTAATCTTTTGAGCTAATTAAAGACATACAATTTATGCCGAATTTAGAAGATTCATAAGAGATTTTACCTCCCTTCCAATATGACTCTAAGGGTCGAACTGAATATTCGAACTCAAGTACCTTATTGCCTGCCTAGCTCTCTTGCTGTCTGTCTGACTATATAGCTACACATCTAAACCAACTCTTCCAAGAGGTTAGAATTCCAATAAATAGTCTTTTACTCACATATACAAATACAATATTTCAAGAGATACAAATTTCCGATACATTAATCTTGCGTTACTGTTTACACCGTTAAACATTCATCTGCTTACACTGTTTCCCAACTTTTTAACTGAATAAAAAATTACCTCTTTTTTTTCTGCCAGAAAATCAACGAGTAATTAAAACCATGGACTTGCCAACTTTTGTTTTCCTTCTTCTAATTAAACTATCTTCTTTAAATTGCATTCATGAACCCAGATTCTCCCCTTAATTTGATTTAGACACTTGATCCCAACATAAATTTGCTTAATTTTCCACCGACAGTTCTCATATAACTGAGGGTTCATATTCTTCTTCTTATTTCTTTTTCCCCCTTTGTTGTCATTAGTGTTTGGCCAAACTTTACGCCAAGTGTATGGGTTTGGACCGTTTGGTGGTGCAACACTTTCTCTCCCCCTACTTTTCTAAACCCCATAACAATTTTTTCTTGTTCTATTTAATGGCATTAATTTATACTTGTGCCTAATAATTTTCACCTTCACAAATTTAAAATAATATATATAGAGCAAGGTTTTTTTTTTTTTTTTTTGGTCCAACAATCAGACATATTATGTTGCGAAACTATAAATCTGAAGAACATTTTCAATCTACCAATTTCATTTCATATTTTCATATACCCCATTTTATCTCTTTCTATTGTAATCATATCCAACACATATCATATCCAAGATGATCTATCTAAGAAAAAGCTAAGAAATGTTTGGTATCCTATACACCTTTCTAATTTTAAGGAACTGTTTAGGACCATAGCCATCACTTGTTTGCGAAGTCTAACCTTTTTATTGATCCACAGCTAAACTTTAATTAGTCTATTATATGTCCCATCAATGGCATAGTAATTAAATAGCATATATCTCAACTAAAACAATGTGATTCTTGGCCAAAAAAAAAAAATGTGAGTCAAATCTTTGTGGTATGGCTTCATGAGGTGCCTCCTTGGCTGTCTGAGGTGATGCCTGCAGACCTTGCTACTTGAATAAATGAAGTACTCTTTGGTTCTCGAAAAAAAAAAAAAAAAATTCTTTGTGGTTGGCAAAGTATACTTAGGAGTTAAAGATGGATCTGGGATTAAAACACAATTAGTGAATAATGATATTCTACTAACCTCGATCAAGTGGTTAGCACATAATTAAGCAAGTGGTTAGCTGAACTTAATGACAACCAGTGCCAGATGAGGGATATATAGTAGGTAAGTGTCTTCTTGTTCTAATATTTTATTTCTTTTTGTTTGACAAATGATGGAAAAGTTTCATTATAAAATGCAGACCAACACATAAAAAGTATCATAATCCAAATCAATAGGTAGTAATTTCAACGTGGAGGCATTTCTTGCCAAAAGAATTAGTGAAGGTTTTTATTAGCAAATTAAAGGTCATAAGTCATATCGATGTATGTACATTAGAAAAAAAAAAAAAAAAGCCTCAAAGATAGGCTCTATCTCGTATCATGAACAATTGCCTCCATTTGTTTGATATATATGGTTAACAGTATAAATATTTTAGTGTCAAATTCCACTTCAAGTGCCCAAGGGCTGAAAATTTTTCAGCTCAACCTGATTGATCGACCCATTCGATATAAGTTGGGTTAGATTCAACATTAAAAGAAAGACAAATCGGATTGCTTGGTAAGAAATCCAATTGTGTCAGGTCAAATGATGGATTATGTAATTTATAACCAATTACCATCGAACTCAATGTAATTCAAAACTTGTATGTATTTTATGAGAAAAACTTACCTATAATAGAAATATGGGTTAATTTAGCATTCTAAGAGATAATTTATGTCTTGAAATTAAAAAAAATTTTATGTGATGAAATATAAAAGCATAGGTGTCATAATTTTGAGATAGTTTTTGTTATTATGTTATTGTATTGAGATACTAAATCAGCCATATCATTGTTACAGAGAAATTTCTCTCATATTTTATTTCACATTTATTAATTTTTATTTTTATTTTTCACCTGTCTTGCATGATTTGTTACCTGTCAAAAATATTGTGGTTCCTCCCACAATGAATCAATCCAAGCTTTGACAAAAAAATAAAGGAAAAATCAATCCAAGCTTTAATTATACCTAACCCTATTTGCTAAAGATTAGGCTTGAAATATTTTTAAAAGTGGTTTGGTATATCCGAGCAAATTTCATAATTCAAATATGAGATATGAGTGTAATGAGTAATTGGGTGTGCATAACAAATTATGGGTTTGCAAAGAATGCCACAGTAAGAATTGCACATTGGGCTAAAAAATTAGGGAAAATTGGGCTTAGGCTCAAACCGCTTAAACTCACCAACCCAACCCGAAAGGAAATGGATCCAAAAGCAAGATTGACTCTATAAAGTATAAATAATTACTTTTAATAATAAATTACTCATAAATCCAGTTTTGAAATATTTTTAACTATAAACTCAACTAATTAAAAAAATTAAGTTAAGGCCCAATATAATTCGCATGCACGAGTCTAGACACCGAAAACAAGCTACCGAGCACTTGATAGCTTGCCGAGGGCTTGACACACCGAGCACTCGATGCATGCAGATGCACCATGCATCTACACACTTTTAAGTTATAGATACATCTTTTTAGTTTGTATATATCTTTTTTAGATTATAAATACATATTTTTAGGTTGCAGATACATGTTTTAGGTTTTAGATACTTCTGTATCTGTCGAGCACTCAGTGGACAGTTTGAATTTATGCCTAAATTTTAGACCGGTTGGAATTTGACTTAATATTCATTCTCATTTTAGGTTTCTAATTAAAACACACTAGTTTCAATTAGAAAGAAAAGCAACCTGATTAACAAGTTTGGAAAAGCAGAAGTTTCAAAACCAGCTCAGTCCAAAAGAACTAAAGCCGAGTTTCAATCATATACTATCATGAAGAACTTTTAGTGTCAATGCCAAAGAAAAATTAATAATGTTTTTGGTGGTTAATGCTAAGTTAGGGGTCCAATTAGACAAAGCCTAATCTTTGGTTGATATTGACAACCACTATAGAAAATGGCAAGCACAATGTCTTGTTGCGTGAGGTGTAAGCTTCATGGCCACAACTCACAAGTAATTTGATTTCCATATCAATATGTAAATATAATTGACAATATGGACACAAGGGATTGAGAGAAATAGGGAAACTTGTACGTGATGATGGCCAACACTGACTGACACAGTCAATTTTCACCGACAGATGTGAGAGACTTGACTCATATCATGTTAGTGAATGTAATTGCCTACGTAATTTGATTGCTTGAGATTATATCTCTCCAAATTCATGACATGGATAGGCATTAACGGGATGAACAGAATAGTAAATAAGCATGAACGTGGACGTCGATATTATGTTGATACATGAAATCGAAATGTGCTGGAGCCAATTTATAATGTGTCGACATAGTGTTCGCATTATGTTGGCACCAATATTTATATTTATTTACTGTTTATCCGTATTAGAGTCTGCCTCTTCATGACATTATATATTGTAATATAAAATTTTATATGTGTTATATGAGATATAATTTCACTACATTATTTTAATGTGTGGCATGACTTGAGTCAGACATGCAAAAACAGTTGTTCTAATGACATTATATATTGTAATACAAAATTTTATAATTTCAATATAAAATAATTTTCTAAAAAATAGCATGACTCTGATTATGTAAAGGGAAAGGTGGTGGGCATGGCCTAACACTCCATATTCCGAAGCAACCACCAAATCTTTTGGGCTTGTTGCTGATAGAAACACCCATCTATTACCATCCACAAGTAGACATCAATATGTATCTGATTCCACATTTTGTTGTTTGGGATTTCAATTTGGTGTGAACACTTTGGAAATCTTCATTCTTAGTAGCTCAGCTCATAGTCGCATTGCATTGTCAAATGTTGACACCATGAATAGGTTTGTCACATTATATGCATGTGGTGGTGGTGGTGGGGTCTTGTGGGACATAAAATCGAACATCACAGTATGTCATTTAGCAAATTTTGGTTCAATGAGATATGGAATATGATCTTCATAAACGAACTTTCATGTTAGATATATAAAATGTGATTATATACAATGGTCTTCTATAATGAAGCACCTAAACAAAACCATTGGACCACTGGCATGTAGTACATTAATCACATTTGAAAGATAGTGTTATTCACTTTTATACAATAATATGGTGGATATCTTTTTTTTTTTTTTTACAAATAATATGTTAGATATCTGATAATAATGAAAAGTTAGAAGTTTTGTTTAAATTTCAAACTTCAAAGTTCAAACTAATCAAGAATCATTGAAATCAAGTATTTCCATATATATTAAACAATCCACACTGATAGATACTTTCAAACAAGATATTACAATTTTATTACTCTTGGAACACTCACTCTCTCTCTTCCACAACTCCACCAACTCTCTCACTAACAGTTTCCTACTTGGACTTGTTAGCTCTTTTAAGTTTTTAAGTGTACACTGTGCTGCTTTTTGCTTGATCACTTCCAGCAACCTTTTTTTTTTTTTTTTACCAGTCACTTCCAGCAATCTTTAATCACCCATAATAACAAAAAAGACCATTTCATTAGACCTCTCTAAACTTTCCAAATTCAAGAGCTTAGTCTCAAAAGGACAGCACTTGGGTTCTTCCCACCTAACCCATTCTTGCAGTTTCACTGAAATGTCTCTCATTGCTTTTGTGATACTATATGTGGGTCTGCTTCTGTAATCTCAAGTAACCTGACGGTTGCTTCATTTAAGTTATATCCATGTTTTGCTTCAGGGTGTTGTTGAAGGAGAGCTGAGAGATCTTGAGAATTGAGCTCCAGCCTCTCTGGTAATGAAATGGGGTTGCCACAGAATCTGCTGCTTATGCAAATGTGCTTAATTGTGGGTATTTTGCCATTTCATGGATCTGCAGGTAATAAGTTTGAGTTTTGGTGTTTGAGTTGGTTTTTTACGCTTAATTATGTTTGATCCATTACAATATGACTGAATGCATTTTTGGTCTTCATCAATTTTAAATTTTTAATAAATTTGAGGATCTGGGTTCTCTGAAGTAAGTGTTTCTGTGATCAAGAAATAAGGGAAGTAAGTGTTTCAGTCTGTTATCAATTGGATCACTTGCAATGGGGTTTGGAGTGCCCTTAACTATATAATTGTCAGTTTTTCATCACTCGGAAGTTCATGAGTTCAAACAGAAAATCCTAGGCTACTTCAACAGGTCATTGTCTTTTTTTTTTTTTTTTTTAATTTTGAAAATGATCAAAATTATGAAGTTAAATTATGTACTCAACTGGTACTTTAATGCCTATTCATTTTGTGGTTGTTCCACAAGTCAGTGAGTGTAATAGTGAAGGGTGCATAATCCAAAATTCACAGCTTGCCCTGAGCTGTGCCATGTACTTGCTTTAATTTATTTTGAGCAGGAACAGTTATTGCCAAACCAACATCAGTAATATATGAGAAGAATTCCTGAAGCACAAATTAAGTAATTATTTAATTTATTTTTTCATTTTTATAAAGGGTGAAGATTTGAAATATCAACATTTTAAATTTTGTCAATGTAGAAAAGATTTTATCTATGAGCAAAAAGCTGTTACCTCTTAATAATGCTTCATTTACCCAAAAGAGAATATATGTGTTCATTAGTTTGAAGTTCACTGTCTAAGAGCCACTTCAATGTAGACTGCTTGTTCTAAGGTATTCAAATTGTTGGTTTTAACTTAATGAACCACTGATGAGAAGAGAGGTCATGACCATTTGCTAGATCCTCCCCTTAGTATATTTATCACATGACCTATTTTTATGCTGATTATGGACATGTTTAGGCATTTGTCTATATTTTATCCTCTTTTATACAGTTGACTGATTTATGTAATTTGTATTTATATAATAATACCTCCTTGAGAATTGGTTGTGGGTAATTATTTTTTGGACTGATGTTTTCCTATGCCACAGACCATACCATCTCTCCCAAGTCTCCCCTCAGCTTTGGCTGGAAAAGACATGGAAAATTAGTAGCTCCACCTCCCAAAGGTAACAGGGAGTCTATAGCAGTTTTAGTTGCCAACTTTGAACTAGCAAAGGAGAAAGTTGTGCGTATAACTGTCAATAATTATTAATTTTTCTTGTTATAGCCACCCATCCTCATGATGCCATAAGGCCTTCAAGTATTGCACTTCCACCTTCTGTGTCATCTTCTGGAGGTCCTGTAAAAAAATGGGTGCATGGTCCTATATCTTCTCCTTTAGTCAAATATCACAAACATCATCATGCAAGCAACAAGTTTCATAGCTCTGCTCCAGAACCAACTTATCAGATTCATCCACGCGCTTACAGTCAACAAGGTTCAAATCTCGAACAAAATGTGCCTATTATATATATACAGTTCTTTGTTCTTTAATGTTGAGATCATTCAAATGTTTATATCTTAAGACCATTTAATGAAATGTATAGGCCCTTCAGTCTCCCCTTCTCAATCTCCTTTCTCTTCATCAAGGAGCTGGGCTGCACCTGCATCATCACCAACAACTCCCAAAAGCCACTATAATAGTATGGGAAGCCTCACCCTCACTTAAGTTTTGGTAGCTTTAACCAAAGAATCCTTACTTCATTTACCTAACTACTGATATGGATTAAATTGTGGTTTTTTTTGGTCTCTTCTAGTGCCCATTTTTCCACCTACAATTTCTCCGGTGGGTTCTTCCCTGAAGAGGGAAAAGACCTCACCACCATCACCAATTTTGGCACTACCACCTCCACCTCCCAATGAAGGTACATTACATATACACTCTGCATTTCCATTTGATTTGATAATAATTCACATTTTTTTCTTGCAAAAAATGTCAACTCTGTTTACTCATACTTGTAGATTGTTCGTCAGTTACATGCACAGAGCCATTAACATATACACCTCCAGGGTCCACCTGTGGTTGTGTGTGGCCAATTCAAGTTAAACTCCAACTAGGTGTTGCAATATACACATTCTTCCCTTTAGTTTCAGAGCTGGCTGAGGAAATTGCAGCCAGTGTTGCACTAAACCATAGCCAAGTTCGCATTGTGGGAGCAGATGCAGCTAGTCAGCAACTAGAAAAAAGCACTGTCCTCATTAACTTGGTACCTATAGGAGCAAAATTTGATGGCACTAATGCATTTCTAATCTATGAGAAATTTTGGCGCAGACAGGTTTCTATAAAGGCTTCCCTCTTTGGTGATTATGAAGTATTTTATGTTCACTATCCAGGTTATACAGCAATCCTTGACTTCTTGATATGCTTTGGTTGACTTCAAAATTTGTTTACTTCTTGTCAATCTTTGATAATAATGTTCTGCGCTATGGTATGGGTATTTATGGCATCTTCAATCTAAATGGCATCAGAGCTTTGGTTGTTGAACTAATTCTAAAGAAGCATGCACCATGCTTTTCTAGCAGTTGATACAGTTCTTATAACCTCTCTTTGTTACAATAACAAGCCTGCTGATAGAATTATGTTTATCTGCCAATAGGTATCTCCCTTAACTTCTGAAATTCTTGCACCTGTACAGGTCTTCCACCTTCTCCCCCTTCAGCACCTTCAAGCATTTCTACTATAGATGACGGACCATACACTGGCCAAAACGACAATGGGGGGATAGTCAAACCTTTAGGAGTTGATGTGCCAAGGAGAAAAAGTAATGGACTCAGAGGAAGTGTGATTGCTGTGATTGTTCTATCATCTTTCACAGTCTTTCTTTTATGCATGGGAGTTGTTTGGCTTTTGTTGTTGAAATGTGGATCTCGCGTCCATCAACAGGGAAATTTTCCACAAGCTTTAACATCCTCTCCTACAAAACTCTCAGGTACTAGCAATGTAACCAAGTTCTCCTAGACCATAAGGCAGTTTACACATTATAAGCTTAAGATGCTGATTTTTTTGTGAGCATGCAAATTTGCACAACTATATATAATCTATTGGGAGATGTTAATGGAATTTTTTTTTTTAATTATTTGTTTCTTGATCAAAATTTCTTTAGAAGCAGCTGTGATTTTTATTGATCTCTTGGGGTTATTCACAGTTGACTAAAAAATAATAACATCATATACTCTCAACAGAGCCTCCCAGGTCAACGATGTTTGGGAGCATGCGTGGCTCTGGATCAATGTCTTTCAGTTCTGGCACACTGACTTATACCGGATCTGCTAAGACCTTCACTTTGAATGACATAGAGAGAGCCACTAATAATTTTGATGCTTCAAGGATACTTGGAGAAGGTGGTTTCGGGCTTGTGTACAGTGGCATTTTAGAGGATGGAAGAGAGGTGGCTGTGAAGGTTCTCAAGCGAGATGATCATCATGGTGGCCGCGAATTCTTGGCTGAAGTTGAGATGCTTAGCCGCCTTCACCATAGAAATTTGGTTAAATTGATTGGTATCTGCGCAGAAGACCATACTCGCTGCTTGGTCTACGAACTCGTTCCAAATGGAAGTGTTGAATCCCATTTACATGGTAGATACAAGCTCAACTACAAGTATCTATGCCCAATACTTCAACGTTTGCTTGGTTGAAATGTTAGATATTCAGGTGCTTATATCTTTAACATTTAAGCTTTGAATCATGAATGGCTTCTTCTTGTGTTCTCTCAGGTGTTGAGAAGGAAACTGATCCACTTGACTGGGATGCTAGAATAAAGATTGCCCTCGGCGCAGCTCGGGGCTTAGCTTATCTCCACGAAGACTCAAATCCACGTGTTATACATCGTGATTTCAAGGCCAGCAACATCTTGTTGGAATATGATTTCACACCCAAGGTTTCAGATTTTGGATTAGCTAGAGCAGCATTAGAGGAGGGAAAAAGACATATTTCAACACATGTTATGGGAACTTTTGGGTATGAACTTCTTTAAAATCAAGTATCCTCATTTTTCTCACTTCTGGGGTCTTGCAAATCCAGTTGCATACATATTATTATACAAGGGAAAATGTTCTCTTGTCAGACAGCTTAGACATGTTATATTACCAAATTGTTAATATAACATGTCTTAAATTGTCTACAACATAACATGTCAAACTGCCTGATAATATAACATTACTCATGCATGCATACATACATATTATATACATACACACATTAACTTAACTAGTTTTATACACATGAACTTACCCTCATTCCTGTTGCAGTTACTTAGCTCCAGAGTACGCAATGACCGGTCATCTTCTAGTGAAAAGTGATGTTTACAGCTATGGTGTAGTCCTTCTTGAGCTCCTAACAGGAAGAAAGCCAGTGGACCTGTCACAACCTCCAGGTCAAGAAAACCTTGTTGCTTGGGCACGTCCGCTCCTCACAAGCAAGGAGGGGCTAGAAACAATAATAGACCCAACCATAAAGTCTGATATGATCTCATGGGATAGTGTGGCCAAGGTAGCAGCAATTGCTTCAATGTGCATACAACCAGAGGTATCTCACCGCCCTTTCATGGGCGAGGTTGTGCAGGCCTTAAAGCTAGTATGTAGCGAGTTCAGAGAAAGACAAGAAGTGGGGGGTTCAACTAGTTATGGCCAAGATGATCTTAACATTCATATGGATTGTGATGATATGGAAGTGTTAGAGTCACAACAGCAGCTGCCTGTTTTTGATGCTGGCCATGACACCAAGATACCCTCAACATCAGATTTGTTAAGTGCATCTGTGGAACTTGAGGGGCAGGAATTTGGGTCCTTTAGGAGGTACTCTAGTTCAGGGCCTTTGAGGACTGGGAGGAGAGGGCAGTTTTGGCAGAGACTTAGAAGTTTGTCTAGAGGCAGTATGAGTGAACATGGGTTTTCATTGAAATTATGGCCATGATCTCCTTAAATTTTGCTTATGGCCCTTGAACCACATAAAGAGCTATTCAATTCCAAGCTATATTTGTGTTTGTTTTATTTTTTGTGCAATGCCTTATAGAGTTGAAAATTAGATTTACCATTATAAATATGAAGGTGTTATAGAACCGAACTATTTTCTCAACATTTTTCCGAACTCTCTAACTTGGGCTGGCTTCAGTGTAAGCTGCGCTATAGCCCAACTGAGCCCACTAAAAATAATTTACATCTAAAGGGGGTGTCCCCAACTTAGATTTTAATAGATTCTAATGAAATTTAGGTATTCCAAACTGAGATTTTAATGGATTCCAATGAAATTCAGGTGTACTCAAAAAGTCATGAATTTCATTAAGTGAAGGATTTTAATGGATTTGGATGAATTTGGATGGATTTGAATCCATTTTTTACACGTAACAAATTCTATGAGAATTCCACCAAATTCCTTTGGATTTTGATGAATTTTATGAATTTTAAAATCTGAATTGGGGACACCCCCCTAAAGCCCCAGCCTACCCACCTCAGTCCACAAATTCTGGATACTCTAATAAAAGCCATTCTTCCAAGAAATTGTTTCAGTGTGCATTCTTATTAGTATTATCTAGAAAAGGGGGACAAAAACATAAAGAATGTTTGAAACTAAAAAAGATGAATTAGTAGACAACAATTTAATGTGCTTATGAGAAGGATTCAAATCTCATGAACAAATTAAGGTTCATCTTGATGAAATGATTTAAAATAAGGGAATTGGATTTGAGTTCTTACCTTGAAGTTTATGAAATATAAGTTTTAACATAAGTACCTTAGGGGGTGTCCAAACTTAGATTTTAATGGATTTGAAAGTCCAATGAAATCTAGGTGTTCTAAATTAGAATTTTAATGGATTTCAAAGAAATCAAAGTGTCCTCAACTTGGATTTTAATGAATTCTAATAAAATTCAAGTGTCCTAAAAAACTCATGAATTTCATTAAGTGATGAATTTTAATAGATTTAGATGATTTTGGATGAATTTTTTATACGTAACAAATTTCATGAGAATTCCGCTAATTTCCTTGGATTTTGTTGAATTCTATAGATTTTAAAATTCATTAAAATCTGAGTTGGTTACACTCTTTAATATTTAAAGCCTACCAACTAACTATTAGTTTAGTGGTATTTCCTTCTATTTTGTTGGGAGAGAATGAGAGATCCAAATTTGCATCTCCCTCCTGTAGTAAAAAATAATAATAATAAAGCCTGAATGCTAATTTTTAAATAAAAAACCATTTAAAATAAATTGAAGTTATTTTCTTAGTTTCCTTGCTAGCAAACAGAAGGTTTTTTTTAAAAAAAAAAGATTGTTTGACTAAATAGTTAAGATTATAGACTAAATACAAACAAACAAAGAAATATTCATTTCCCAAGGCAAGCCCAAGCCATTTCTACACATTACAGCTTGCTATGAATCAAATCAACTAAATTACATCACACTCTTTCAACTAAGCCTCAGTCACTCTTACTAACTAGCCAGGCCTTATTTCCTGATATTATATACCAGCTGCTCTTCCCAATCTCTTTCTCAAGATCTTCACTCCCATGTACCTGCATAACGAACAAGACATTTATATTAACATCAACAAATCAATTTCAATTCTTTTTCTTTCTAAGAAGATGAAGATTTTACCCAATAAACATATTGTTATGATATAATCATCTATGTATACCTGCCCATCATCATGACTGTGGCTTGAGGATTAGTCCCTGGGGATTCAGAAAATGTTGAACCATCAACAACCCTGACCCTGTCTACACCAAGAACCTTGTGCTCAGGGCTAACCACTGTGCCCACATGGCACCCCCCATGGTAGTGCCAAATCGTGATCACAGTGTCCCTGCAGAACTGCTCCAGGGACTTTGTGTCATTGATCTGCTTAGGTATAAGGTTGACATTGGCCTTCACACTCATGTTAAGCAGCTTCTCCACAGTCTGCTTGTCACATCTTGTGTAGTTCGTGAAATGTTCCGATTGCACAACCTTCGTAGCCATTCGAATTCCATCAACGCAGCGTTGAAGATCATAAGGGTGGCTGAAGTAATTGAAGGTGACAGAGGGGTTATCATCAACATTGGTGTTGATCAAGCTAAGGTCCCCTTGGGAAATTGGCCTGGCAATCTTTTCTAGAATGAAGCCTCCTTTGAATGCCTCATGGGGCAAATTTTTCTTGCCTCTGATGTAAGCTTGAATGGCTTCGGGTGTTCTTTGCTTTGGGGGAATAGTAGATAGCTGTCCAATCTGCAGATCATATCACAAAAGGCTTGAGCATCATTATCAAACATTAGACGCACTGTATGGATGATAGGGTAGATTCATAACATTTTTGCGTGTGCACGAGTGAAAATTAGTCCCTGTACGGTAGAAAAATCAAGAATTCCTAATATCAATACCTCAAACTTGGGTTTGACTTTTTGGGTAAGAAGTAGTACTATATATGTGACTTCTTACCTCAGCTGACATGATTCCATGGTTGCATTGAATGCTATCCTTGGACTGCCCAAATCCACTGCTAGCTTCAATGTACACACCCATCTTGGTAATCCCCACAGTTTGAATTAGTGTCTGCTTCTCTGCTCTATTGCTAGGGACAAACACTGCATTCATTGGATTATCAGCCATGCCTTTCCCAACATGCTCATTATCAAGCACCACTGGAATGTTCAACTTTTCAAGGTCAGCTTTGGGTCCAATACCACTTAGCAACAGCATTTGAGGGCTTCCAATAGCTCCACTAGACAATATTACTTCACTCTGGGGCTTATCAGCAAGAAATGCTTGATGCTGACTCCCCTTTTCATCTTTAAAGATAACTCCCACTGCCTTGGGTCTCTTCCCTGTATTAATGATAAAAAACACTCTGCTGGTAAATCACTAAATCTAAGAACTTAAAAAGCTTAAATTGTTAAAATGTGGATTGACAATTAATTGGTGCCAAGAGATTATCTAGAACTTTGTTTTAGTTTCAAAAACCTCCTTGGCTAAGGCTCGAAGGGGTTTTGGTTTCTAAACCGGAGCCCATTAGGTTGGCTCCAAAGGGTGTCGATTTTGATCAAAACCGAAAACCTTTGGAATCAACCAAATGAGGCTAATGAGCTTCATTTTCACAACCAAAACCCCTTCGAGCCATGTTAAAGGGGTTTGATTTGGTCCGCAACATTTGCTTCACTATGCATCATTGTCGTCCAAATGGTGTTACTAATTAACTTGCAGCTTTAGATGTTAGCATTACCTGATGTGTCAAAAACAATCTTTTGAACTGTGGCATAAACCAAGACAGTAAGCTTCCGAGGGTTTCCAGAAGACAGAAGCTCAGCAGCAGAGTGACGACGACCAAATCTGTCAAAAATGGTTCCACCAACTTTGGTCCCATACATGTGATCATAGGTGAACCCATTAAAGGGTGAAACTCCAACATCCAGAAGACTGTCCCTCAGTGCCATCTGCCATGGAGCAAGCTTAGGCTGGTGAACAACTTGCTTTTCAACCCATGGGTAGGACTCATTTACTAGCTTCTCATCCCATCCCACACTCTTTATAAACCTGCATGCCACAATATATAGCTTCAACATTAGACAAAGGAAGTCTGTGCTCTACTTCCATTTTTTAGGAAGGTTTGGTTTTGGATCGGGTTTAGGGTGTGACAAAAATTAAGCAAGCATATCCAATCTTTTTGCATGACCACAATTCTTTCTATATGACTTTGCTTAAGAAGTATCATAATCTGAATCATTCATTTTTTAAGTCATTGTCATAGATTTATTTTTGCAGAAAATTAAGTAAATAAAAAATCATTTAATCACCTAATTATGTGATCGAATAGACCAGAGTGTTCTGTATATTTCCAACCTCCAAAAAGAAAAAAAAAAAAAAAAAAGAGTTGATCACTGTGCCAGATGAATTTTCTTTTATTTCTTTCTTTTGTGGTCAGAGACAGAAATATGGGGTAGGTGGGGTTAACACTGCAAAGTCATGCAGTGATACAGGTAGGTGTAGGTCATATGTTGTGTTGTACTTGTAACCCCATGGACCATTTGAATTAAGTGGGAGGTCGTCACATGACTCACATTATGGCTGCCGTAAATGTTACACTCTTATGGTCTAAACAATCAGTACCTAATCACCTCCTTTAAAGAATTTCAACTTAGAATATGGGCCACACACAACTAGCATTTAATAGAAGGAGGAAAAAGAAAGCAAAAAAAAGATGAAATTATAAATTTTCTTTTTATAGAATACAATGGCACATGCATTGTCATGAATATCATATGGCCACTAACTCACTACCCATACATTGAACCTTAATGAAATAATTATAGTTCCAAATTTACCATTTGGGTTTGTTTTCAAGGCACACATTTTTGTTTAAGCATTGATGTGTTACTTCATTTAAGAGCCATCAACATCTAGGCTATATTCTTTTTGGCAGATGATGACTTTTTCTTTCTAAAATTAGATAATTCTAATAAGCATCAAGAAAATATCAAGATAATTAATGTGATAGGACATAACTCATGTTTTCTAAATTAATTATTTTTGTTATAAACAGTAAAGCACAAGCAGAAACAAAAACAATAATGGGTGGTGGGGTGGTGGAAGGGAAGAAATGCATTAAGTGTCCAAATCAATGCTTACCTATTGCAAAGTACTATATTTATTTGGCCACAATTAAACATGTATGTAATAAACCTAATTTAATTACTTCTTCCACAAGTTGCAAATTTGAAGCCTAAAACTAATTTACACACCGTGTAACTTAGCTCTGCACTCAAATACTCAATCCTACACCCAGAAAAAGTATTAAAAAATAATCATGAATCCTTGGTTTGTTTACTCTGTTTTAGTACTCTCCTTCAACTAATTAAACTTTGTTAGTAACTAAATACCCCACGAAAACCCACAAAACAAACCCCATTTCCTCTGTCTTTTCCCCAGAAAAGGCCTCTCTGTATGTACATATAATTGGAGACATTAACTAATTTCTTGCATTCCAAGAAAAAATGATGTTCATCACCATACCTTGTGCTTGCTCTAGTATAGAAGCCAGCATTGATGCAACTGCCACCACCCAAAATCCTTGCCCTTGTATTAATGACTCCATCTGTGGAAATGAAGGGTTGGGAGGCAGAAGTGGGTGAAGTGTCTGCCAAGGCAATGTGGAAGTTCTGCAGAAATGAGACATTGGAATTGGCAAAAGGAACACCCCCTCTTTCAAGCACCAAGACCTTGAAATTCTTAGAGAGGGTTGCAGCCAAAGGACACCCTGCTGTACCACCCCCCACTACTATGTAGTCATAGGCATTGTTGTGACCACTTGATGAGGATGATGATACAGATGCGAAAGAGCTTGCTCTTTTGATGAATGGGTACCTAAATTCATAGAAATTGGTCTCCTTACCTGCATAAAATTCAGATTTTCATGTCAATTTTTCAATTTATAGCACTAGCCAAACAGAAACTTCTCAATTCCCTGATTTCTTGTGCTTGTTTTTCCAAGTGGGAAAAGAAAGAAGGAATAAAATAAAATAAAAATTGCTGCATATATAGCCAAAGGAAAGAGGGATCTTATGAATAAAGTTAAAACCAGAACAAAATAGTACTTGAAGGTACAAGTAGTCTGTCTATTAGTCCAAAGGTGTTGATCAGTGGAAAAATTGAATATTAGGCCTTTAGAAAAGGCCACATACCACATTTTCTACTTGTTGTATGTGGTACCCTGGCAACACAGGATTGAAGCATCATCACTAATACAACACAAACAAGCTCCAAAAAACCAAAAAGTTCCATAGCAAAATTAAGCAAATTTGACCCACATAAAGGTGAAATTAAAAAGAAAAAGAAATAAGGAGCCATCTGAGCCAATTAGATTTCCCTCCAAGAAAAAGTCATTTTTAATTTCAGATTTCACAATTCTTATCCCATTGACTTAGACTAAAAAACTTCTAAAACTCATTAAGTAAACCCAAAAAAAAATATAAACATAGCAAGAGAGAATGGGGAGAGAGAGAGAGAGAGAGAGAGAGAGAGAGAGAGAGAGAGAGAGAGAGAGAGAGAGAGAGAGAGAGAGA
>QANW01003611.1:2043041-2106719 GCA_003254865.1 Dryas drummondii
TTTTTTTTTTTTTTTTTTTCTGAGTTGATGGGGTGTGTAAAGATTGTTCTTTAAGGTCTTTTCCTTTTGTGTTAATTAGGTAAATTCACAAATTAAATTTTGGGGGTGTGCAAAAAGGAAAAAAAAAAAAAAAGTGCAAATAGTGTCACTCAGTTTAATGGTAAAATGAACTTGTAGGTTTTAAATGGTTTATTACACAAACACCCCCTGATGTTTTAAAAATTACAGTGAGATTCCCTGAGGTTTTAAATCGTTTTCACATAACCTCTTCTATTAAAATTTTATCAAAAAATATCTCCAAATGACAAATTTAATCTTAGGCTTCATTTACACTAACATCTCTTGAGGTTTATTATATTTTCACATAAATGAAAATATAAGTGACATAACTTTTTAAATACTAAAATATAACTCTCCAAGGTTTTAGCCTTTTTTTATGTTACCCCTTAATCACAAACATAAGTGACATAATTTTATAAATACTAAAATAAAATTATGAAATTAAAATAATATTTCTTAATAGTAATAATTATTTTTATATTAAGAAATATTATTTTTAACATATTAAAAGATATTATTTTTTAAACTCAACTATTACAATTTATTTGTCTTAATATATTATATATATATATTTGAACATATGTTATTTTTCTAGAATATCACAATCAAATAAATGAGTTTTTTTTTCAACAAGAATTCTTTATACATGAAATAAATGAATTATTTATAAAATAATTTAATTACATAAAAGAAACACTTATTTGGTTTAGCAAGATTTTCATAAAAGAAAAATAAGATTTAGCAATATTTTAAAATTTCAAAATCGGTATCTTTTTTCAATATGTAAGAAAGATGTATTATATTAGCCAAATAGTATGTAGGTTATTTTAGTATTTTACCATTTTTGTTGTGCTCATTTGTGATTAAAGGGTTTTGTGAAAATGTGTTGAAATTCCAGGTATTTTTTTGTAATTGAGTTAAAACCTCATGGGTGTTTGTGTAAATTCTAAAATCTTAGGGGGTTATGTGAAAATATGATAAACTTTAAGGGGTGTGAATGTAAATAATTATAAGGTTAAACTTGTTATTTAGAAATATTTTTATGATGATGTCATCAAATTTTGACAAAATTTTAATGAAAAAGGGTAGACTTGGCAAACGGGTCGTGTTTTGCGAGTTCGGATCAAACTCAACATGACCTGTTAGTATTTATGGGTGAACTCGACACAATCTGTTAATGCAAAAACTCAAATTCAAACTGTTAGTATTAACTTGTTTTTATGATAATGTCATTATTTTTTAGACAAAATTTTAACGGAAAGGATTACGTGAAAACACTTTAAAATCTCATAGGATTTTGTTGTAATTTTTAAAATTTTAGAGAATGTATGTAAAAACACGAAAAAATCTCATAGAGTATTTGTAAAATTAATTTGGGTTTTAAAACCCAGCCATACATCCTCGGTGAAAAACACCCAGTAATAAATGACACCAGTTTTTACTGTTGGTTTACTAAATGTTCTGAGGTCATGGCAAACAATGTGAACCACAAGTACCAAATCCTAAAGAAAATAAGATAGATTCCCCTGCACTGTAAAATTAATATTTCACTATTTTTATCACTCACAAGGAGTTTTAAAGATAGCATTGCCCAAGATAAATAATCTCTGGTCATCTGGTGGAAGCTTAACTTTTTTTTAGGTGGAGGCAAAGTTAAGTTTAATTAAGAATGTGACACGTGGCTGGGTCCCTTCACTTCCATGCCTAAAGCTGTCTGATGGGCACAACATTCTGAAGGGTGGAGACTGGGACATCTCACATGAAAAGGATAAACCATACTTGCAGGCCCAGCTGTTGGAAAGCCTACAACTTTATGATAAGATGCAAAAAATTTAACCCCTCCAACTACACACAGTCTAAAGCATTAATGCAACCACAAGACAAGAGGCACAATTGTTTTTTAACAACCAACGAGAAAACATTACACTATATCCATTGTATCAATTAGCGTTATATTTATCTCTAATATTTTAAGTTTGAATCTCTCTTCTCAAATAAAAAATAATAATTATCATCCTATAAAAATAACTTATCTTTCACTGATTAAGTTAAAAAATTTATATATGATAGAAATATAATCAAGTAGAAATGTAGTTTGATGACATGAATGGAGATAAATGTACAATAACTTTTTTTTCCAAATAAAAATGTTAGCCTTTTAATTTATAGAAGAAAATGGGTCATCCTTTTTTTTCGAAATAATTAATCACATCTTTCGTATAATTGAAATTTATGTGCAACACATTAAACCAGTAGGTCTTGGCTATGTGAAAAAGCCACATTTATTGGGTCACCAATTAACCATATGGTAAATTAATGAAGCTCACGTTTCTTGGTACAAAATGTGGAATGGATACTCGTGAGCTTCTGGTATGTTGTGTAACATCATCCAAGTAATGGAATTATTATAAAAGAGGTTTAGTAAAAAAACCTAGCGGCCACCCCAAAAGAAAAAAACTATTTTCTCTCCTCAACCTCTGGGGAGGGGCAACCCTTGTGTTCTCATAGACTGCTCCTCCCCTCACCCCTTTCTCCTTTATTTTTCTTTTCCTTTTTTTGTGTTTTTATTTTTGTCATTTGGGATACTCTCATTCCAATAAGTGAGAGCGTTTTCAGCTTTCCTTATAAGAGTTTATCCACCTCTCTTCGTGAGAGTTTTTCAGATTTTGGTTGTTTTGGTTTGTTTTGTGTTTTGATACTTTTAGGTTTTCTCTAACGCTCATCACAAGGTATTAGGAAGTCACTATTTTCGCCGGTACTAGTCATATTTCCATCGGTTATTATTGCCACATCCGCCACTTTGCACTATTGTTAGCCTCGACTTAGAGATGTTGGTAGGATCGTGAATCCAAACGCGACTAGTTCGCTAATTCCTACGGTGCCTCTTTGGCTCCGTTTGATGGCTATAGTATTTGCTCAATGCCGATGTTATGAGATTTTCGAATTTCTGTGGGCTTTTCTACTATACTTTTATGGGTTTTTGTTTTCTTATAAGCCTTTGGGCTCATATTTTGTTTTCTCTTTATTTTTTGACTGTTTTAATACAATGATATGCTTTATTCTAAAAATAAAAATAAAAAAGTAATGGAATTATAATGAATTATTAGCTCACTGAAATTGTGTACCTCAGAAGCATAAATAAGCATAAGTTTTCTATAACACATACAAAAAATATAAAATTAATGTGGGATGTGAGAGAGAGTTTCAACGTTCCTTATTGAAGCATGAATGTTTAAACACTAGAAAATGGACTCGATATAAGCAAATCAAGTTTAAGAGAGTGCAGTGCAGCTCCTAATTAATAACCCAAGCATGGTTCGTACGTGTCTTAGTGATGGGAGACTCTTTAATGGTCTTACCAGTAGTGATGCCCAGGAGAAAGAAGAAGGGTCTCCTGCTCCTCCAAGGAACTGTCAAATTTAACGAGCGCTGCTATTTGCACACTTTTTTCTTCTCTTTGCACACCTTTTTTAAGAAAAAAAAAAAAAAAAACTCAAAGGAAAATACCTTATACCCCATCCATTTTTCTTTTTGCACCCCCTTCTTAAAAAAAAAAAAAAAACAACAACAAACAACACCTGGTTACAGACTACCCGAGCCCCCCATTCCCCTAGCCCCCAATTCCAAACCTTAACCAACCAAACCCCAAAATTCCCAATACCCAACCCAAAAACCAACACCCAACCACATTTTGCCGCGGNAAGAAGAGAAAGGGTGGGGGTGGGCTTCGACGGTGAAGAAGAAAAAAAAATTTGCAGGTGAGGGAAGGGACAAATTTGCAGGTGAAGGGTGGGGTGTGTACGGGGGGGAGATGGGGATGGGGGTGTGTGGGTGAAGGAAGGGCCAAATGGTCTTTTTTGTTTTAGTTTTTTTCTTTTTAGAAAGGGTGTGCAAAAAAAAAAATTTAAGAGTGTGTACAAAAAAATTTAGTGATGTGCAAATAGCAGCCCTCTAAATTCACCCTTTTCAAAGATGCTTGGAAAGCAGGGTCAACTCTTAGTTGATGGTGATGCTGAACCAAATTTCACATGGTCAAACAAATAAAAGAATCCTAGTGGCAGATTTAGAAATTTGTTTTTTAAGGAGTGCCATTTGTCTTTTTAAGACATTTTATCAAACAATTTTGTCCTACGCTTTAAGAAAATAAAAAATAATAATATAAATAAATGGAGAAAAAGTAACTTCATAGCATCAATGGAACCCTTAATGCTACATGTGAATACGCCACTACAATGAAGAATGGTTTGCAACTTTGCAAGGACACTCACATGCTTTGCACTGAACGGTCGTATGTGTACGCTGCTTCCAGTACTCAAATGTCTAATTTTAGCAATATACAGTTATTGCTAAAACAATAAACTTGCACAAGCTGATCAAGAAATAACAGCACTCCTTAACATAATTTCATTCCTTTTCTATGGTGGAGTGTTACTACCGTTGATGGGCATATAATTCATCTCATAATTGATTCAGATTCTCTATTATTGGTCTCCTAGTTTTGCAGGGAAGGACCCAAAGACCTCAGAATGAAATGGGTTCTCTGTTCTGTATGAAGTCTCCGCAAGCAACTAGCTTAAAGCCTCACCAAGCACAAGCAACCTTTAATCTTTTGCAACAGACAAGCCAACAATGTGTTGGACATATTACCCAAACAAGCAGCTTCTGATGTTGGAATGAACATTAATCTTTCAAGATCCTCCGCATTCCTTGCCCAACAAAGAAACCCTAAAAAAATGTACAATAACTATAACGTAATACAGCTTACTACCTCTTCTTTATCAAATATTTAAACAAACAAAGTAGTTTTTTCATGTCAGACATTCTACCATGTTACGCATATCAATAATGTTATGTTGCAAACTATAAATCAGAGATGTTGATTCTATAGTTTGACAACATAACATGTCAAATACCCGACAATATGTATCTAAGTGAGTACATCTCCTCCAATGTTGTGTTTATCAAAATGGGTCATAATTGCTTGAGATAACAGAGCAAGACAGATAACAGAGTCATAATTGCTTGAGATTAATGTATGCTTGTTGGCATTAACAAGTCTTGATATGTTGATCATGATCAAACCTGCTAAAATATCAACCAAGATTGAAACAAATAAAGAAGCCAAAACTAGCAAACACTTTATAAATGCATGTCCTTGTTCTAAGGACTGAGGCCAACTGTTCTCCTTGAAAACCTTGAATTGATCATCATCACCATTCACTCCCCTCCTTAAATACTTCATTGAATGGCTGAGCGGTCCATGAGTATCCGTATCATTTGCAATCAATGAGAAAAAGCCAAATCGATCTGCCGAAAGTGTTGAGTGAACGTTGGATGTGGCCGAAAGGCACAGAGTCAGACACCCTTGAGGCTTGAATTGCATTGCATGCTGCAATTAAATGAATGAACTGGAAGAACCTCACACGCATACAAGTCTTTATATATTTTCTGAACAAATGGGTACTTTAATTAGAATAATTATTGGTGCAAGAAAAAAGAGAAAACTTGTGAAGGAAACATATATGGTTGGTCTGTCTAATCTACTACCACAAGAAACGCCCAGCCCTACCAAGGACTTGAATTTTGTTTTGGGTACATATAAATGCAAAGAGTAATAACACTCACTAAATATATAACCGAACTTATGTTATGTTGTTAAATTATCAATTTGATATCACATAGTAAAATGACAATTCACTTTCAATGGTATGGCAAGCAAACACTTGCATAAATAATCATTGTGATCCAACATCTTTTCTTGTTCTTAAGCAGCCTCTGTGAAGTCTAAGTGGTACTACCCATTATTATAGAACAAATGTCACGGCAGCTAATTTAGCACTTTTTTGATTGATCGCTCCCTTGCATTTGTAATCAGATTTGCCGTCACTTGGAAGCCATAATGATTATTTACATAACCCATGCAGAGACTTCTGCTTATTTAGGGTAAATTACAACTTTAGTTGGTTTTACATTTTGTCACTGCAGCAAGCGGAGGCCAGCACTACTATTTTCATCAGAAAAAGTATTCTGGATTCGAAAGAAGAAAAAAAAAAAAAAAAAAAAAAGGCCAACTTGAACCAAATTTTGGCACATCTTCAACTTATTAAATGACCATATCCACTCACCTTCAACCAACCGAATTGATGACCCTCTAAATTCAAGTTTTAAACCAAACGCAGCTGCTTCCCTACTACTTTTCACCCACAGGCTTTGTATATATAAGTGTGTTTACATATAATGAAACTATGAATGGCATTTGACAATTTTCAGTAAAATACAACCACAATGGTTACAACTGTAGCAATACAAAACTGATACAAATCATCATAATCATTGAACATCAATATCGAGCACTCAAAAGGAGCCTTTGTAGCTTGTCCAACAAACGAAAAAACAAAAAAGCCTACTCTGAAAAAAGAACTATTTCATGGGGCTTCCTCACAACAAGAAGCAGCCCCGTCTATGGGGCACTTGCCCAAAAATCGATGCCTTCAAAACTATTACCGTTACATGCTTGCAACAGTAAGCATACAAACTCAAATAACAAATATACGTGGATGATATGTAGGAAACAGCCGTACATAAAGTGCGCAGAACACCAGCATCTTCAAACTGAAAAATGATCTATAATCAGATAGTTTATTTTACCTATTCTTGTTTTGAGGGGCTCGAGTATTCAGATTGTGTCACTTCAGATGAGGCACTAGATGACATTTCACTGCTAGCATTCCCTTCATCTCTATAGCTTTTTAATGCTGGTGCAGGGTTCCTCTCAGTACCATTAGCTGCAGGATTTGCCCCTTCCTCTGCTAGTCTTTTGATCATGTTCATGATGGTTGGAACTACCTTGGTGGACAAAGAAAGAAGCCCAGGAAGCTGTAGACATAGTAGCGCACATTTACAAGTCAACCTCTAAAGAACCTTTTACAAGAACATATTGATGTTATTCGTATTTCATAACCAAAGTCCTTTCTCAAATATTTTATTAAAATATAAGGTAGCAGGTCATCTTACTTGGATTCCGTATCTGTTTGCTGAGTGTGGTGCAAAACAAAAATAAACAGTCTTTTGAGAAGAAAATGAAAGCTATTTCCAGGAAATAATTTGGCATGATAAATTACTGGAAATTATTTACCTAAAACAGTCTTCAAAGTATGACAAATGAATAAAAAGTAATATGTTTTCCAAGAAACTGCTTTTGTCATAACTGATATTGGTTCCCAAACAGCTAGTTTCTTTTTTTCAGGGGAGAGAGGAGGGAGAGCAATAAACAAGTAAAACAAAATTTGGCACTCACAACACCATGGCGGAATTCACCCGCAACGTCTAGCTGCACCCATAGGGCTTTGACGAGTAAAAAGCCAACAAAGATGACACCCAGATACAAAGGATTTCTGCCATGAAGGTATAAGAATGCGTGAGAATAGTGGTTGTGGATAAAATTTATTGGTAGAACACCAACAACATCATCTATCCTCAGAACAGGGAATGTATGTACCTTAAAAGAGTCATAAATTCATTGAATCCCAGGACAAGCAAGGCAACAATTGCCCAAGGAGGTGGTAACCAGTTGTTATTACGCTTGTTGGCTTCCTGAAAAGTAAAACATGTGGGATGAACTAGATATGACTATCAGTAAGTTATATTCCGAGAAATTTTAACAAATGATGATAAGAATATTTGTATCACATGACACGCGCACATCAATGTATTCATCTCACTCATGATATACAATATTTTAAATCTAATAAATGCCGATTAACAATAATCATTAATGCAGAGCAATAGCAACAATGCATGCACTGACTCAAATGCAAAGCATAAGTTAAGAGACCATCACTATTGATGTGGTTCCACCTCCTTAGAACCATTCTCTACAACACTAAGAAAAAATGTAATATCCAGTCTCAGCATTATTCAGTTAAGAGCATTCTGTACAAAATTCTTCTGGCCAAAAGATCGACTCTTATAATTCAAATTAAACAAAATCTAGCAACCCATTACATCAACATAGGCCAAATGCAAAAGAACCATCTAAACCTAAAACAGACTTTAACCAATACAGCCCACCAAAGAACACAATATAGAAGACAAAAAACAATTACATTTTATGGTTCATTTTGATTTTAGAAAAAAAAATATATCATAGTAAACAGATGAACAGAAAAAAAATCTTCACCACCATTGATAGGTGATAACATACCTGTGCAGCAATAGCCTGAGAAACACTGTACTCAGTCTCTGCCTTGAATTGCCTCCACAAAGATTTGCACTGGACAGGTGTGATCAATGTTCTTGATGATGAAATCTGTACAGGAGGAAAAATGTCACAAAGCTAAGTGGTGCTAACATGTGATTAAGAGGCTGCAAGTAGTACAACACAATGAACAAATGAGAGGGAGGGAGGGAGGTAGGCAGTTTGCAGCTAATATTACATATAAACCAACTTCCAGATCAAGTTCAGATTGCTGTATTCTGAGTCACTTATTTATCATATAAATATACTTAACCGTGTGACGTGTGTCTGTGTATCTGTGTGTGAGGTATTTGCAGCCTACATTAATTTTTTTTTTTTGGTGAGAGTTTGCAGCCCATATTACATATGAACGAACTTCCAAATCAAGTTCAGATTGGTGTATCCAGAGTAACAAATTGAAAATTCACAAGGAAGAAATTCAGAAAAATAAAGTCACCTCTTCCCAAGTGCTTGAGGCCAGTGGGTCAACTGTTGTGATACTCCTATCTTTAGCAGCAGCATTTGTGGACTCCACCAAGGCAAGGGATAACGTATTCTCAATATTATCAGCATCATCATCATCCAAACGGATTGCAGCCACAACAGAAAGCAATTTTAAGGACTGAAAAAATTAACAACATAGTTAAAAAAGCTTCAGGTCAAATTCAAACTCAATTTCAAACAGATAGTATAATATAAATTGTGCCATACCGCAGAACGAGCAGTTTTGGTGATTGCTCTAATATCTTCTTTCCCAGTCCAAACACGTGGCATTGAATCAGAATCATGGCTAAATAATGTTGCAAACCTGTAGAAAATCCTTATAGTTGTTAAATTTAATTCTTAAATCATCAGAATCATGGCTAAATGATGTTGCAAACCTGTGGGCAATTTGAATAAGATAAAATCTGAAACAATTTAAGCAATGGAATTTAACACCTACAACGAATTCCTACCTGTCCTTCATACGGATCAAAACCCTTCCAGCCTCTTCCTTAGTTTTAGCTTCAACCACGCCTCTTGCATATGTCTCTAGATTTCCAATTATTTTGCCCTTGGTTTGTTCATCCATATCATAACCAGAAAGTGCACTAGAGAGCCCAGAGACAGCTGATTCAGTCTCGCGCCGGCAAAGTTTTCTTATTGCAGGCCAAGTCTCATTATTAGCTCCATCTAAAAGGGCTTCCACCGGTCCAGATAAGGCCTCCTTCAATTTTCCCTGCAAATATAGTTACATTATTATCAGCCAGGTTCCTGGAACAAATTAGTCAACAATAAACATATAGGCACTGAAAACCACTGAGAAAAGTTCTCCAAACTACATGGAATCCACCACAATGTTACCAATCAAACCCGTAAAACAATTAGACTATGACACTAGCTTAATTTTTGCAGTCAAATTCTTGCTACCCCTCACCCCAATTATTTCATAGAGGCAATGAAAAAAACATGCTATCATACCTCATAAAGTGAAGTAAGTTCAGATAGCTTGGCAGCACGAACTGAAGCAATATGTGCTTCTATATCACGTCTAAGTTTATCCCTTACTTTAGATGTGTCCCAGTTTGCTTGTTGGATAACAGCATCTGCAAAAATAATGTGTTAATATAACATTGTACCTTATAATGCAAGTAAAACTCATATCAGTGAAGCCAAATAAAAAATCTGTTATGTCCAAGTTTCACCCTTAGAACACATTGGCTCATAGGCAGGAAGCAAAATTTCACTCAACCCATCCTTGAGACGTGTTTTAAGAAGTGTACATTGATACATTTCAAACTGTCTTCTGACTTCTGTATTCTCATATTTATAGTTTTAAAGGCTTATTATGCATTTCAGTTTTTGTAATTTATATCGGAGTTTTCAATTTTAGCTAAAGGATTGGCATTCTCAAGACATACCTGCACATCCTTCATCAAATTGAGCCATAAAAGACTCAGTACAATTATGAGAAGCCACAGAAAATCCCTCCCCACCATTCAAGGCCTTATCAAATGCTTCCTTAAACTTATCCAGAGTTTCAGACCTTATATGTCCCAGCACAGCTTGGAACGCAGGTTGGACAAGCTAACAAACAGTGAAGAGAACCAATAAGAAAAGAGAGGTATATATCAAATTGAGGGATAAAAATTGGAAACTCATTGTTACCAAAAAAATAAAGCAGGATAATTTACATAAAATCAGTTCAACAACTTTTTTTCAGGTACAAATCAGTTCCACAACTTTGATGTACTGGTAAAGGCTTGATAAACCTCCCTGTGAAATGTGAATGTCCCTTATCAACTGACATGCATTGATTTGAGGATGGGTTGTGACAGAATCTCATTAACCACAATCAACGAAACTAGAAACATAATTTGGTCTTCAATTGCTAAAGGCCAAAATTTTTTGAAAATCCAACAATCTAAAGTCTCACTGAATGTCCCCTATAAACTGACATGCATTGCATTGAGGATGAGTCATGACAGAATCTCATTAACCACAACCAGACAAACTAGAAACATAATTTGGTCTTCAATTGCTATAGGCCATAAATTTCTGAAAAACCAACACCCTAAAGTCTCGGCTCCATTGCTATATTTCAGCCATCTATAGCACAAGGGAAGAGGGCAAGGGGGACAAAAGAATAATATAGTTTTTACAAGAATAATATCGAGATTAATTACCTGCAGCAATTTATCTTCAAGCTGCTTGCGCTTCCCAGATCTGACGCCTTCATCAAAATATGTAGCCTCTTCATCATACCTAAATTGTTAAAATAAATAAACTAATCAACTGAACAGTAAATACAAAGAACTCGTTCAACCATATAAATCAAAAGGTGTACTTAGAGACAACAGATACCTTAAACCTTAAGTTGTTTAGTCAAATTGAAAATCTTGGCAATATTATGTGCATGTTTCTAAAAGATAAGAAGTTAACCAAAAATCTAAATTAAAATTGGCATATCAGTTGTTTAGATTGCATTATAGAAAGCAGGAAACCAATCTCATTTTGTCTCTCTTTTCCCTCTTTTTCTTCTTTTACTGAGACTGCTTCGGTTTTCCCTTGTTACAATTTGTGTGTTGTTTTTCTATCTTTTGTCAGGGCCTCAACCTTATACCACTAACATGGACTTCACTTGTTCAGCCACCATTCCAAAGGAACTTTTGGAAAGGAAAGTAGAAAACAATGCTAAACCATTTGGAATGACATGCCAAAAAGCCTATGGATCTTCCTTCTCGTAACTAATATTTAGACCTTCGAGTGTATTTCAAGTAAGGCTCACTTAAGACCCCTCCACATCATAGATACCCTAATCCAGAACCTAAAAGCAAGTTGGAAATAGTTAAGTGTCTCACCAGATCGGTACAATACTGCACCTAATTTAACCATCCAAGTAAATTTGTTTTCAGAATGTGCATGTTACTCAATTACGAGGATCTTCACAAGTCAATTACTTATCTTAACTCTTATTAAATCAAATGATATCCTGTAGCAAAGCGCTGAGAAATCCAAATGAAAGACCCTTACTCTGATAGAGAAGTATCAAGGATTGCACTGAGCTTCTTCCCAAAGCCAGGAATAGGACCAGATTGAACAGCCTCTTCCATGTGACTCCACTCCTGTGATAATTTTGAAGCAATGCAAGGGCCATCGAAGTTCCAATATCAACTAAACTTTAGAAAGATGGATAATATGGCAATATATGAACAACAGATACCTCATTTCCTGTAAAAGCTGCATACTTCTCATTGGCAATCTCTTCACAGCGTACAGTAGCCACCATGACCTACAATGGATGAATGATGGATGGCTTATTCACACAAATTAACATATATCATGAATGGCCAAGCAAAAATATATTCAGAGTTACCTTGTGAGCAGGAAGATCAAGATCTCTGTTTTCTTTTATCACTTTCCATATCTGCTGTGCACTGAAAGAAAACCCGGAAGCAGGAACTACCCCCCGTCGATCTCCAGCAAGCCCACCAGGTGCAATAGAATGGAAGAATTTCTGCCTCAAGCTAGCAACCTTAATTTATAAACATGAGTTATCAGAGAAAGAAAACACATGTTAGATATCGTCATCTAACTAAAAGTTCTTTGCATTCCAAAACTTAAAACCAAAATTTAGACAAGGCAAATGCTGCACAAGATGCATTTAAATTCCCAGGCATTTCAAAATAAAATAGAAATGAGATGATCGATTTCCTTATGCAAAAACATGAATACTGTTACAAGAGAGGAAAAAGGGGGGGAGAAATGAAAACAGAAGCAAGTTATAAGGTGATCACCCAAGTGCTATTGAAAATAAATATGCATTAAGATTTGAGAAATCCTGCAACTCCTGCCTAGTTCTTTTCTTCTTTTCTTTTTTGGGAAATCCTTTTATAGTCCTCAGAAAAGATTTAAGAGCACAAAGTATCAAGATAGCTTACTTTGTATTCTATGAGCAAACAAAACAACAAATTTTCAATTTGACAGAGTGTCGAAAGCCCCAATAAAAATATTCTACACAGTACCCATATATGCACATATGCATACCTGCTCTTTGAATTGGTCTTCCTTTTCTTCAAAACTTGAAAGAGCAACAACCTCAACCTAGCCATTTAGTCATCAATAACACATTGTCAATATACATGATTGATAGTTTCACCACAATAACATCAAATCACTACTAATTCTTAATTAGTTTCCCCACCAAAACAAGTACATGTCTAAGTTTATCTGTCAAAAAAGCATGACATCTTACATTAAAAAATTCACTTAGTGGAGTTTCCTTGTGGGCTTCAGGCTTAGGAACAGAGTCCCATATCTGCAGTAAAGCAGAGGGAATTAGAAAACATCAATTACAGTCAGAAAATAACAAATAAAGCATCAAATTACTTACCTTCTGAATGTCTTCTCTAAGAACAGGTTCTAAATTTTCCAATGGTGTCTACAAACAAAAACGGATGACTACACTATCAAAATTCAACCCAGACAAGAAAAGCCTTAAACCAAGAAACAAAACGATGTAACGGACACTCAAAAATGCATAACAAATTCAAATAAAAATTGGCTCAAGCTATGACATAGGAACACCAGAGGAAAAGAACAAACCCTTGTCTTATCACGGATGACAAACATCAGAGTTGTTTTACGTGGACTAAACAATCGCATCATCACCTGTCAGAAAATTCAAGCAGAAATCATGCTTCGGAAATTTTTACTAAATGCCTAAACACAGAAGGTACGTAGAAAGTACCTGGAACACAGTCTTTAGGAGAGGCTTGTTTGCAGCTTGCTCACGGCCAATATCATGACACCACCTAGATACAAGTTGCTAAAAAAGATTACTCACACAGACTATGAAAAGACACAAATCCCAACAGTAAGCAGGCAACGGATACATACCAATAGACTTCAAAATATTTATATTAAAAAAAAAAAAAAAAACAACAACAAAACTCACATGTTTATGAGCACTATGTCTGAAACAGCAAGAGCAAAAAGGGCACTCTGCTTCTCAAATGCTGTATCATCCTGTAAATAAAAAGAAAACAAAATAGCAAGTGATTGTATCATTTCTTCTACCCCCCCTTCTTAGACTCTAAGATCAGATTTTACATTTACATAATTTAAATGAAATGGATTAAATCTTGTAACCAAATTCCATTTTAACAGATTGCAAACTTGAAAAATAATCTTGATAGAATCATGCATTTCAGTAAAACTTGCAAAGAACAGTGAATAAGGACTAAGGACTAAGAACAATCAAGAATCCACTTTCTGCTCTCTTATAATTCTTCTTGCTGCTTAACTTTGAGGATCCTTTTAGCATAAAATCATTAGTAAAATTTTTAAATTCATTCTCCGTATGGAAAAAATGAACAAGTCAAGAAGTTGCATGATCTACATATATAATCCCAAATTTATGTAATTTCACAAATAAATGGATGATAGGCTGATTGCAGCAAGGGGATCATAACACCCCAAGGATTTCACCATTCTAGATACAAATTTTTTTATATAATTCCATGAAAAATATCAATAAATTCGAATTTGAGTCATTTAAATACTATGAGTTTTTTCTCTTTTCTCATTTCTTTTATTTATCAAGTTAATGTTATAAAATGTCAGTCATCTTTCAGCTACAAGGGGACAGGACAGAGAGGCAGCAGAAATCAGAAATCATAATTTACCTTGTAGAAAACCATATATGGAATGCATGCACAAATGTATTTTATTTCCAGCAATGCATTCAACTTAGTGATATGAACAGAGTAATGGTAATGACGATAAAATACAAGCATGATCAAATCAAAATTTGATGAAAACTAAAAGTGGGGCATCAAAAGCACCTCTCCTCGTTCTCTTCCATCTGTACCCTCTAAATCCATGACAAGAGTACAAGGCTCAATACCAGCACATCTTGCCAACCAAATACCTTTAGTTGTTTGAGACCTGCAAAAAACTATGCCCCATCATATTACTGGTCATTGAAAGAAAAACATAACTAATAAGATACTGAGCGTTATGAGAACTTGCCTTCCTCTAAAAGCGTCCATCTCCCTAAAGTTGGTAGCAAATAAATGATTTAACAGTGTGCTCTTTCCTGTCCAGAACATTATTGTTTAAAAAAATGTGAAACCTTAATATATCATATGTCGTGACTAAAGTAAGCCAAAATTTACTGATACAATATCTCCATGGGAAAAAATGCAAGAAGAGAAAAACACTATGAAATCCTTTTGTGCTAAGCTGAATTCAAAAGACAGCTTATCAATATCAGATAAGAAGATAGAAAACATATTCCATAGAAATATCATACACATGACTTTAGTTGTCAAAGAGTATTGTAAACCCTTCTCCATCCAATCAAGCTTGAAGAATGTAGCACACTTTCAAAACTCAAAAACCCTTGCTTCATCTTATTCACCAATGTGATATTTAAGATTCTAAGGTACAATAATTTAACGATATACATTCATCATGAAAACCCTCAACCAAAGTCACAGTGAAGAAGATAAGACAGATAAGATTGAATAGATAAGAATACATACCACTACTCTGTGGGCCCATAATGGAGACTACGGCATAAGAAAGTCCGCATTCAGCCAATTTCACCTCCTTGATAAATTGGTCAATCCCAGTGACATTGAATGTACCGTCTCCATCAATAAGCTGAGTAGAGCAGCTCTCATCACTCTTTGCTGTGTGAGAATATGCTCATATGTTAGATAGGAAACAAAATCCATGGATTCCAAAGCTACAAAATGTCCTATGGAAACGGAATCAACAGCACATTATGTTTGTTGATTCATATCATTATAGTAAGCATTGGTACAAGCCAAAATGAAAGACTACGATTGTACTACCACACAAAATAACTATCATTTTCTCATTAACTTAAAAGAAGTCACCAATCACAGAAATACTTGCATGTTTTTTCATACGTGTCGTCAAAAACATAAATTTTTTCTAGTTTTTAGAGAGCTAAATTTTCAAGACTGGTCGATAAGTGTCGTTCAAATTAAACTTAACCCATTACCAAATTGATGACCAAAATGCTAAACTAATTAAATTGGTGTTTTGGGTTTCTATAACTCACCTCAGCTAAGCCAAATAATTTTATCACCCCCCCGGAACACCATCGATTTACATTTCCAGCATCTCACTCCAAAATTCAAGGAATAAAAAAAGAAAAAAAGCATTCTCTTTTTCCTATACTTTCTCCCCAACCAAACAGATAAAAGAAATGGATGTTACAATCCCGAAATTCACCAGAGCATGGAATAACTGCCCGAATCAGAAGCAAGGAGCTTAAGCTAACAGTTCGAAACCCCGAAATTTACATCAAACTGAAACATATTGATCGCATCAAAGTCAATTAAATTAATAGTTACATACAAAAACCGAAACCCATACAGATAATGCTAAATACCCATTACCACCCTTGGTATCACAATCAATAAAAGTAGGAAATTGATGGCAATCAGGTACGTAACGCAAAAATTTAATGTTATAATGAAAAATATTTATAAAAATCTGTACATATATTATTACGACGGTATAAATCAGATGGATCAGAGCAATGAAAAAGTACCCATTTTTGTGGGAGATTGGCTTCGAAGAGCTTGAAATAATGGGGTTCGAAATGTGTGCGACAGGGATAGAGATCGGTTTGGAGCGAGGAGAGAATGAGAGAGAGAGAGAGAGAGAGAGAGAGAGAGAGAAAAAAAAAAGGGACCGATCACCGATCTCAGAAGAGAGAATGATCTTTTTTTTTTGTTCTTCTTAAAAAGTGGGCGTGACTGTCTTTCTTCTTCCCTTTTTTTTTTACTTTTTAATGATTCTTTTGGGTATAATTTTCTTTTAATAGGTAAAAAAGTTTTTTTTAGTTTTTTTTATATCTAGTACTTAAAGTTTGACCTTGTTTTAATTTTGTATCTAAACTTTTATTTATTTTAATTGAGTATTTAAATTTTTATTTTGTGTTTAATAGGTACTAAAATAAATTTTTATTAAAATTATCAACAAAAATTAGGGGCAATATAGTGACTAAAAAAATTATATTTTAATTATTTTTTTATATGTTTAAAATTATTAAAAAAAAACACAACAAACAAAAAATTATAATTAAAATATAATTTTTTTGAAATGACTATATTGTCTCTAATTTCTATTAATAATTTTAACAGAAATTCACATAGGTATCAATTAGATACAAAGTAAAAGTTTAGATACGACAAATAAAAATTTAAGTACCATATTAAAACAATGGTCAAAATTTAGATACTAAATATGAAAAAAAAACTCAAGTTTTTTCTCTTTTTTTCTATTTTTTTGCAAATTGTACCCTCACTTTTTTCTAACTCACTTTCAACATTTATATACTTGGGGTAGAGATCTCTTGTCCTCAAATCCCCTGTCTCTTCTTGTCCCTTTCACAAATTTTGAGGGCATTTTCATAATTCTTGTTTTACTTTAAAAAAAAAAGTCTTTTTTTCAAAATATATGAGAGGAGACAAGAAGGGACAAGGAGATTTAGGGACATGAGATCTCCACCCATATATTCTTAAATGAAATTTATAAATAAATATAGATGTTATCTTGTAAAATCTATGTCATGCTTTTGAATTGATGGTTGTGCATGCTATTCAAGGTGGATCATGAGATTTTGGGTGTTTGAGATGAATTATTAAAATAAAATCAATGTATATTCACATAAAAATTATATTTTAGATTAAATTAAGTCTTTTGTTGATACATAAGTCTTTTAATTCATTTGAGATAAAACTATATTTTGTTTAAAATACTATGGATTGAGATCAAGTTAGGCAGTTGACCCCTCTATTTAAGAGGAAATAAATATACTCATTTCCTCTCACAATAAGTGGTCACATGATTAGCACATAATAAGAAGTTATGTAAGATAAGGTGTATGTGTATATACAGTTACATACTTTGCACCTAAGAATTTGTGTCTTTTAAACTTAATAATTGAAGATCCAAAGGATTGTTTGGTTCAGTAAATTAATTTATTTAAAAAATCAATTCTTATGCATTTTATATTAGAAAGGGAATGTAATATTCTCCTTCATGTGTTTGGTAATGTTGAGAAAATAAACTAATAATTATCTTTTTATTTTCATGTCCATATTTGGTTTGTGCAGTAATAGGAAATATTTTTTATTTTATTTTCTAATTATACCCTCATCTAAGAGTTTGTTTTGGATAAAATTTGTATTATTAAATATTAAAAGGGGTATAATTGTCTAAAAAAGTATAATAAATATTTTCTCAAGGAGAGGAAAAACATAATTCAAGTTGAGAGGAGAGATTTATTTTCCCTCATTTGGGTGCATCAGATTCTCATAAGGTAAGAATCATTTCTCATATCTGCACTTACCAAATATGGCAATATAATTTTTTTCTCATTCTCACTTTTCCAAAACTTGAACCAAACGAGTCTAAAGTGGCTATCTATCACTCAACTCTTCTCATGATCAACTCTGATAATTAACTATTTAGATTATAAATAAATAAATCTTTTCTTAGAATTGCCACACATGCTTTGCACCTAAGAATTTGTATCTTTTAAACTTAATAATTAAAGGTAGCCGTTAAGACAATCCAGTTGGAAGGATCATAAAATTTATCTCCTTTACTCAAATTTGATCCTCCTATTTTTGAAAAAAAAAAAACTTAATAATTAAAAACCCAAAGCAACTACCTAGCACTTGACTCTTCTCATGGCCAATCTTGATGCTATTTAGAATTGTCACAAATTACATTCAATCCATTCAATCCAAGCCATTTGATTTTAGTTAGATAGTCACAAATTAAATTGGGTTTTCAACTTCACATCAAATTGGGTGTATGACCAAACTTTCTTTTAGTTATCAAAATTGCCTTATTTGTTATGAATAACTGAACTTTAAAGTGAAAGTGGATATATATATAAGTGAAATGTTGTCAATTAATTGGAATTAAAAAGTTTAGAAATTTGTTTATAACTTTATATCAAAGGGAATCAAACGTTTATTATATCTTTATTTTAACACATGTACTCAATTTTTTTTAACACATTTACTCAATTTTTTTCACCACTTGAGCTAACTTGAAGGGATTTCAACATTTTTAAATTGATCTTAATGACCGTACCGTTACTCCTTTTTCTTTCTGGTGAAAATTGTAGCATTACTCTTTATTAAATGCATGAACACAACACCCATTCATGCAATGCAAGCTTTGATTATCTGTCACCCTTGCTTGGGACAACATATATCTGCTGCCAAACGTTGCAAAATCTATGGTGATATGCTGATTTGGATATTATAAATGCTGACTTGGCACAATGCATTGGGTGCATGACAGAGTCATCAAAGAAATAAGAGAGAGAACAACATCTACGGTCAACTTGGGATGATCAGATGGAAAATGAAGCTCTGGAAGTAGACCCCACATTCTTTCACCGACCTAGTGGGACCCATGTGCCGACCACTGTCCTTTCCAGCAAACAAAATAGATAAAAGAAAAAGTGGACGGTCCGATCGCAAGGAACTTTGCAGCCCCATGGGGACACCCCCAACTCTCAGCCGTCCGTAGAGCTGCTTTCGGCATCCAACTAAGCATGGGGGCTTTTTTGCAAAAAAACACCCAAACATGGGACCCATCTGTGTTTGTATCAAATATTCAAAATCATTTTCGCGTGGTTCATGGCTGATTATTAGATTAAAATTTTACTTAAGATTATTTTAGTTATAAATTAATAATTTAATAGGAAATGAACAAGAACGACACTCCCATGTTCTATTTATTATTTTATTTCTAACATTCTATCCATTATTATTAAACCGACATTCTCATACCGTATAGGTCAACAAGATAAAAGTTTATCTTAACAGAGACAAAATAAGATGAAGTTATATAAAAATAAAAAGGGAAAATATTTTCAATAAATATTTAAATTTTACTTCAATTCAAGATATGAATTATGAGTTGTATTAATCTACTCCTCAATTTTATTTCGATGCTAATATGTTATTTATGTCAACTCGGTTGTAAATTTCATCTAAAAATAATTAAATCTCACACACATGATCATTTTTTCATAAATAAATTAATCATTTAACATATAATACAAATGCAAAGAAGTCAAACAATTTCACGTATGTGACCATTTTTCAGACAAAAAATATAACTGAACTAACAAAAGGGGCAAATTGGCTTCTGAATTAAATTTAAAGGGGCACATCGATATGATTCATAATACGCATTCTGAATTCACACATAAGTCAAAATTTAAGTTATTTGTAAAAAAAAAATTTCCAAATAAAAATAATAAGCAAAATAAATACGTTCCTTTTATTGTACAAAAGAGGAAACTATTTTTTTAGGTGTGCGTAATAGCACAAGTTGAAGAAGTAGATGTGGTCCATGTGGATATGCAAAATATTTATTCAACAAAAAGTTGAGTAATTTTTTTGGTATTCATTAAAGTCATTGAATAATTTAAGTCCAATCCAAAACTGGTTGTTATAGCTCAAAACCTTCGGCACACTATGAGTCTATGAGATGGTCTTTATGCTATAATGTTTAGACCTTTTTTAGTCTAGGCTTTTGCGGGCGTGCCACTGGCTTGGGCCTTTGCTGGTCCAACACCAAAATTCAGTGTCTGATGGCTTAAAGAAACTAACTTCTCTTAAAACAACTGTGTTAATTAAGTAGGAACCAATAACTCAATAAATAAAAAATTCTACCTAGATTTTAATAGGATTTTGCTAGCTAAAAATGAGTATAAACACTATTATTAATCACATAAACCACGACCATAAGAGCTTTATCATTTCAATAAACATAAATCTTAACTCATAAAACCAATTAGAGATAGATTTGGGAATAACTCCAATAACTATTCATTTTCACAACATCTTGGCTTAAAATAAACAAACAGAAATATACAGATCTCAAAATCGATACTAAAAGTATTATTTTGATCTCTTGGCAGAGTTAAAAACAAGAAAAAACACATAAATATTTCAAATGGACAGAGTATATTTTCTACAAAGGCAGCTGCAAAAAAGGACTATGGTCTGTGAGTTCAGGGTATATTTTATCTGGGTAAAAAAGTTTGGATCCCATTTCTGTACTAGAAATTTGCTTTATATAGGCCAACAGATGAGATGTAATTTTATTGTTCTGACCATGTGACGTCAGCCCTAGTAGGTCATCCTTGCCAACTAGGGCTGGATTTTTATACCGAATTACCGAAATTTACCGACAACCGACCGACTATGATGCCGAAAAATACCGAACTAGCCGGTTACCGATACCGATACGCGGTATTTATACCGATACCGATGATTTCGGTAATGATATTGGTTTACAAAACCCGGTACCGACGGTATACCGATACCGACCGTATATTAAAAAAATATAATTAAGATAATTCATTTTTATACATTTCTATACTATATCGATATACCCTAAATAAAAAATACTAAAATACTAAATACCTTTTTATATAATTTCTAATTTTATATAATACATTTCTAATTTTCTATAATTTATATAAAACATATATAAATTTATAAACCCTATAACTTATTAACTTATATGTTTTTTAATTTATATGATACATTTCTATATAAAAACTAATTAAAAATATCCTAAACCCTAATATTATACTAAATTATAAACCCTATATAGTATATGTATATGATATCTCATACTAAATTACTAATTTCTATACCCTAATAGTCTAATACTATAAATTTATACTTCATAGATTCATAGTTGGTAACTTAGAGTTTGGTATATAGTATATAGTATAATACTATAATATGATATAATAGGGTATAATATGGTATAGTATAGTATAATATGATAATATTAGTAATTTAATTAGTATATTGTATAATATGATATAATATAGTAAAATATGGTATAATATATTAATATCAATATGGACTATGGAGTTATGACTATTTATGATTTATGTAATTACCTCAATCATAAATGTATAATATAGTATAATATATTATTATTAGTATATGGTATTAGTCATTTAGCCTAACAGCCCTATTAGGTAATATACTAATGTAGTATACTAATATACTAATAATGTAATATACTAAACCCCCAAAGTCCAAACCCCAAAATACCCTAATCCTATTATTCATAAATTTCTAATTTCATAATGTCTAAACCCCAAAATCAAGGGGCATTTTAGTAATTTTGTAACCTAGGATTTTAAACCCCAAAATAAAAAATTAGAAATCATTCCTGATTTCTCCAAAAAAACACCCGCACCCACCCTTTCTCTCTCTTCTAGCTATTTTCGGCGAGAACTTCGCCATCCAGAGGCCAATGCCGGCGAGACCACTTCCATCCTTCTCCTCTCTTCTCCCTCTTCCTCCCCATGTCTATCACCCATCCACAAAACAAGCCACCGCGCCGAATCGGCGCTTGACAGAGTCGACTCTTTGAGGTGGCGATCCGCCGACTCCGGCAGATTTGAGGTGCCGGATCACCCCAGGATCGTTCCCCTTCATGCACTGAGTTCAGTGGTGCCTTCAGATGTCTCACCCGACCTCCAGCACTGGCAATTCGAAGGAAGAAAGCCGACGGCTTGCCGTCGTCAAGTTTTGGTTTCCCAGCGCCTCTCTCTTCGATCTACCGCCCTCAGACAACGGCTGGTGACAAGACCAAGCTCATCATGCTCGACTACTCACCCTCCTCCTCCCCCCTCTCTCTTTGGTCTCCGCCCTCGCCGCCTCCCTTTGGTTTGCATTTCTGGGTTTTGCTGATACCGTTCCGACACCGCCTAGCTCCGACCGATGCCGAATGCATCGGATTCCGACTACCGTCGACATGGTATCGGGGTCCAAAATCCTCCCTCCGCTCATTCTCGGTCGAAAGTCGGTATGTGGGTTTCGGTACGGTTACCGTGACGAACCCACCCCTATTGCCAACCCATTGCCAGTTGTTTTTTTTATTCTTATCGTGACAACATGTACCATATGGTCCATATCCCTTCGGTTGGTCATCAACCGAAGTCATTTGCCTTTGTTTCCCTTCGGTTGATCATCAACCGAAGTCATCTTTTGACTTTGGGCTTAGTTAAGCTTATTTGGGCTACTCTAACTCTTATGTGATTTCCTTTACTTGTCTTGGCCCCATTTTAGGATTTTAGGCCCAAACACCGAGACAACTAGATCAGTCGTTGGAATACCTTGTTTGAGAGCTATATTCATCAAGTCTATTAGCCTCTTTCAATTACTAATTTAATTAAGCTTCTTTTTTTGACCAATACTAATTTAATTTAATTTAATTTTTTTTGGTCGAGACCAATACTAATTTAATTAAGCTTCGATGCCACGTTTTGTTTCGTGATAGCAACGGGGAAGTTATAGTGGCTATGGTTCTTCCTTTCCTTATACCTCTTCTCTCTAATAATTTGAGATATTGGTTATTTTACGTGAGTTGATTTTTATTTTGGGTGTGAGTTATTTTTTAGTTGTGCTTAAATCGGATGTTTCAAAGATTATTTCTCACCTCGTAAAAATGACATTACTATTAGTAGACACGTGATTAATAAGGCAAAGAGAGTTTGAACTTTTTTTTTTTTTTTTCTAAAATTCTTCTTGTGCTTATGTTTCATGGTCTAATAATAGAGTAGGACATACTTTAGCCCAATTTTGCTTTAAACTGTAATAGTTTCTCGTCTCCAAACAAACTTGATTGTATAATTATTTTTGTTTTAACCTATTTGCTTTGACTCTAGAAAAATAAGAAAATCCTACAATGCCACAAAATTATTGGCAAGGTTATATGGGATTATCTCTCAAACACATGACAAATCGCACCTCATGGTCATATGACGACTTCTAACTTTTATTTGACATGAACAATCTTCAACCAAAAAAATATATAAAAGGTCAAGTAATCAAGCATATAATAGATCGAGTCTCTTCTTCATATTAGAAGGAAAAAGAAATACCAATATTTTCTTTAGCTTTGAGTTTAAAATATCAATTGACTTTTAAGTATAAGACAATGTTTAGACGACAATAATAGTCTTCAAGTGTTCTTTCTATTAATGCAGTAAATGGAATCAAGAACATTAATTATGTATCATTAACAAATTTAAATTTGATGGAGTTGTTAACAACATCAAATTGTAATTGTGTCAACTAATAAACCAACCAGTAAAATTTATTTTTTCTCAAGGTAGTCGCTTCACTCTCTTGTTAAAGATGCTGCATGGGCTTAGTTCATGCAATCATGCATAATGTTATCCTTGATTAGATCTTTACCAAATTTTAAAGGAAAAAAAAAAACAAAAACAAATAGATCGGGACAAGAACTAGCTACCCCAACTGCAGTAGGCCAACGGCCTTGGACTTTAATTGGAGCTCCTTTTCATTACAAACAAAGCAAGGGTAGTGTCTACTGACTAGTGATTAGTGAGCTACGTACTTTGTGTTTGTGGGTATCCAAGGCATATTAACTCAAGCTCCAACCCTTCCATCAATGCTAAAGCTTCGACGTGATCAGCACCAATGGCATAGGTCACCCCTATAACCAACCTGAAATAATTTTATTTTCATATTTAGTAAGTGCACGCATGGGAAAGTAATAATTGGTGCATTAAAAAACGATGCCCAAATGAGGAAAATAAAACTCTAGGACTAGCTTGAATTTGGTTTTTCCATTTTTTAGAAAAATATTAATGGCCAATTTTTAAGACCATATTTCCTTTAGGGACAAATGGACAATTGAAATTGGAAAACTTGACAATTTTCATTTTCTATTTATGCACAAATCAAACAAGAAAATGAAAAAAATTAAATAAATAAATTTAGCTACTTCCTTAGTAATAGTATTAGTGTATTACCAAACATAGTATGTAAAATTTACAGTTTTTTAAAATAAATAGTAATGGGTGATCTTACCAAAGTATCTAAAGACTTTTTGAAAATGTTAATGGGCTCTTACAGTTAAAGCCAGGTGGCAAACAACATAAAGGCCCAGTATCCCACGTCCCAACCTACTACAGTACTTTACTTCCATGTAACCGAGTCCACTCGGCTCCTACACCGAGTCCCAACTCGCTCACCTGCAGCGTGACTCTCTGCTGCATATATATGCTCTCATATAAAACGTACACGAGACAGAGAGAGACTGTGCTGTGAGTGTGACCCGTGTCTAGCATTGGCGGGAAAAGCCGAGGCGCACTGCGACCGTCTTAGCGAGAGAGAGAGAGAGAGAGAGAGAGAGAGAGAGAGAGAGAGAGAGAGAGAGAGAGATGAAGGAGAGAGGGAAAGCTACAGAGCCGTCGGTGAACGAGAGGTACACGCAGTGGAAGTCGCTGGTTCCGGTGCTCTACGACTGGCTCGCCAACCACAATCTTGTCTGGCCTTCTCTCTCTTGCCGGTCCGTACAGTCTCTCTCTCTCTCTGCCCCCTAGGGTTTTGTTTTTGTTCTCTCAAATTATGTTTTCGAAAATCTAATCCAGTTTTTTTCATGATTTCGCAAAATGTCGTTAATTGGTTTCATTTTGGTTTAGATGCTGTTTGGATTTGGGGAAAATGTGGGTGAAGTGAAAGAAAAAATCAAACTTTTTGGGGGCAGTGTGTTGGGTTGTTAATTTTTATGCATGTATTTATTGTATAGTGCATGAATTAATGATTTTGTTTATAGTGAGCTTTTGGAGTTGTGAAATCTTTGTGCGTTTGCGTCGATGCGAGCTAGAGATACTTGTATTTTTGTCACATTGCAAATGTTGCAAAAGGAGATAGATTGAAGCTGCTGAGTTTGATGTTGTGGTGCTTCATTTCTGATTGCACTTTTAAGTAAATATAAGCTGATCATTTGCAGTTTATGTATTTGCAGATGGGGTCCGCAACTAGAGCAAGCCACTTACAAGAATCGTCAGCGTCTTTATCTTTCTGAGCAGGTGTGATGATTTTCTCTTGCACCATCCGAATCTCCATTTTCTGTTTTGATAATGGAAAAGGCATGTGTTTTTTTATTTGGAATTTTCAAACTCTAAAAGGAAGAAAGAAATTACTTATGGAAATGTTGAAATTGTTTGTTTGGAAAAGAAATGAATGAGTCAAGATTACTCATCAGTATAATCACATGTTTACAAACCTGTGTGCCACCGGCATTGCCTTGTTAATCTTTAAACCCTACTTATTAGTAGTTGGTTGGCAATGTGTGACGTATTGTGAACTGATTTTGTCAACTGTCAAGGCTATGCATCCATAGTAAAAATAGTGTTCCCCAAACTCATATCATATAATATATATCAACATGTCATTTTTTTGCATCATGGGCAATTGTGACTACTTTCCTACACATATTGAGTGTTGATATTATGTCAACATGTGATCTTGTTTCTTTTAGATGGTGTATCATCCTCTTTATCTTTGTACTGTGTTTTTTGAAATTTCCTTGGTTTTGCTTACCTTTGTATTTTTTACTCAGACTGATGGCAGTGTTCCAAATACACTAGTCATTGCGAACTGTGAAGTTGTCAAACCTAGGGTTGCAGCTGCAGAGCACATATCACAGGTTATGACACGATGAAAATCTATATGCATCTTTCTTTTCACTGATGCCTTTCTTTTTTTTTTTTTTTCCCCTGAACTGATATCCCGTGAATTGTTGGCCCATTTATTGACTGATTATGGTTTTTCTTTTTTGATCTTTACAGTTCAATGAAGAAGCACGCTCTCCTTTTGTCAAAAAGTTTAAAACTATCATACATCCTGGCGAGGTATACAACACATTAAAAGTAACTTTGCTTAGAGTATTTTTGCCTGTGGGAATACTAATGTCTAGAACAGATTGGGTATGTGTTGTGAATAACGTCTAGAAAAGTCTGGTCAAGCTAATACTAGGGAAGTTAATACATCCAAGATGCTTTAAGGATATGTAATTAATCTGCTCATCAATTGCAACCCATAGACTAATGAAAAGATTATGTAGGCCCCCAACCAACTTTCCATTATGTATCCTGACTGAAATGTGCACCACACTTTTAAATGTTCTTTTTTATGCCATTTGAAAAGGAAAGAAAACCCTTAGGTCCTGTTTGGTTCGCGGATTTGGAACTTAGGAATGAGTATGAAATTTCATTACATGTTTGGTAAGCACATTCTTGGGAATGTGTTACGTTTTGCATGGGTATCAGATATCCATGAAGAGAGGAAGTTGAAACCGTTGGGCCCCCTTGGGTTTGCTTTTTCCATCACTTGGGAAAGCATTTATTGTGGGTTCTTATTACCAAATTACCCCCAATATAAGTTACCAAATAAATTTTAAACATAATAAATATTTGAAAACAATTTTTTATTCCTATTACTGCACAAACCGAATATTGGAATGGTAATAATTTCTGGCCACCATTCTCAGCAATTCCAAACATTGGCATGAGAATTATTCATTCTCATCCCCCTGAAATGAGTAGGGGTATGACATTCCCAAAAACTCTATCCTGCGAGCCAAATGGGGACTTAGGGGAAATAAAGAATCAATAACAGCTTGAAGCCTATCTATTGGCTATTGCCATTACCACCTTCTTCTGTGTTGGAAAGCACCCACTTAGATAAACCGACCAATAAAACCGCTGCACCAGAAACCCAATAATTCCCACCCGCCTCCAAAACCAAATTGGTGTAAGCCGATCTCCAAGAAGTTTTCTTTTAATTCTACTGCAATAAAAGGGCCTGGATTTTTGTCAGCAATCTATGGTTATGTTTTGCAGGTGAACCGAATCAGGGAACTCCCACAGAATAGTAAGATAGTGGCCACACACACTGACAGTCCTGATGTAAGCTTTCATTTGTATGTTTTATCCTTTTGAATGAAGGGTATCAAGTATTCAAGGGGTTTTCAGTTAAATTTTTGGATTTTGTATTTTGAAGTTTATATCAGTAGTTTACGAGGTGGATGAATTTTATGATCTTGTAAACAGGTTCTCATTTGGGATATTGAGGCTCAACCTAATCGTCATGCTGTCCTGGGAGCTTCAAATTCTCGTCCAGATCTGGTCTGCCCTGTTCAGAAAACAAAATTTATCCTCCCCCCCCCCCGGGGCTTCAATGCTTCACTTTGATTAATTATTATAAATATTTTGCTGTGTATTTGGTGTATTCCTTACATTCTTTTTCTGTAAGCTATTGTTTTACTCTCACATGGTGAATGATTATCTGTTTAAAATTCAAAAGTTTTCAAGTGTATAGCTTTAGATCTGCACCAACTAATGAGCTTCTTAAATCCTTGTAATAGCAATAGCAGTATATGAATACCACCATCGTAATCATCATCACCTTATACTTAAACGAGGATTTATTCATTTCTATAGCTTTGTTATTCTTTCTCTCCTATTCAGGGTAGGTGCTTAATAAGTTGAATTACATCATGTTGCAGCTATTGACTGGGCATCAAGATAATGCTGAGTTTGCTCTTGCGATGTGCCCCTCTGAACCCTTTGTGCTCTCTGGAGGTTAGGAGTTTCTATTTTAACGTTATATATTTCAGTTTTTCTTTATTTATTTATGCTGATAAGGCAGGAAACAATGTGTAAAGAAGTATCAATTGAAGCCCAATATCAGTTAGACTGCATAGATTATGTTATTCCTTTAATGCACCCATACAAATGAATTACACACAGCATGAGCCATGTTCCTACTTTCCTTGTATCTTCTTAATGGGGAGATCTTTGTGGCAGGGAAGGACAAATCAGTGATTTTGTGGAGTATTCATGATCATATCTCATCTTTAGCATCAGATTCAGGGTCCACAAGGTCTCCAGGATCTGGAGGTGTCAATGCTAAACAAGCCTCTAAGATTGGTGGGAGTAATGACAAACCCACAGACAGCCCTTCGGTTGAACCACGGGGTATCTATCAAGGGCACGAAGATACTGTTGAGGATGTGCAGTTCTGCCCATCTAGGTTGGTGTTCATCGATAATCAAATGCATTTCATGTTTCTCCAGCTTGTTTTGTTCGCACTGACACAACTTATGCCCTCTCATGTACTGACAGCTATAACTTTTATAAGTACTTACTTCTTGGAAGTTACCCTGTGAAGATATTTTGGAAAATTTCCGAGTTTCTTTTCCTTTCAAATATGTAGTAGTTTAAGATGATGGTATTTCCTAAATTTTCTGACGTTCTCTTCTGTTGGTTTCTATTTACGTGTTGTAGTGCACAGGAGTTCTGTAGTGTAGGCGATGATTCTTGCCTCATACTATGGGATGCAAGAGCCAGCTCTAGTCCAGTTGTTAAGGTTCTTTTTCTTTCCCTCAATGTCTATTGGTTTGCCCTTCTGTTTTGTTATTCCTTTATGACATCTATCTTGCACAATATGCCCAATCTGCATTGGATTTACTCTCTCTCTCTCTCTCTCTCTCTCTCTCTCTCTCTCTCTCTCTTTCTCTCTCTCTCTCTCTCTCTCTACACGTGTATAATGGTGATTTGCATTTCTTGTATATATTCATTTATTTGAGCAGGTTGAGAAAGCTCATGATGCTGACCTTCATTGTGTCGATTGGAATCCTCATGACATCAACCTCATTCTTACAGGGTATCTATATCTATATCTTTAATGATTTACCCGTTTATAAACTTTACTGTCCTGACCATGATCTTTAAAGTTGCTGGTTTGACATTTTATGTTTCTGCATCTATCTCAAAAAAGAGTTATTTAACATGAAAGCCATTAGGTCTGCTGATAATACTGTTTGCATGTTTGACCGCCGGAATCTCACTTCTGGACGAGTTGGATCACCCATTCATAAATTTGAGGGCCACAATGCAGCTGTCCTCTGTGTACAGGTACCAGGAAAATCTTCTGGCTTATTTTATTAACTTTATAACTGCTTGTTGCTTTTTATCACATTTTTCATGGAATACATTTGTTCTTTTTCTTTTTGGTGCTATGTTTTGTTGCTGTTCCAGTGGTCTCCTGACAAGTCATCAGTCTTTGGAAGTTCTGCTGAGGATGGCATATTAAACATCTGGGATCATGAAAAGGTTTGAACCCTTACATAATCTTCTGTGTTTCTGCTTATGATGCATGCGGCTTTCTTTCTTTGGTGAAACCAATTATTGAGCATACAAATTCTGGAATAAAGCTGTCCTATTGTTGATTTATATTTAAATTATAGTACTGTTATTTGTTTTCCCTAGCAAGTTTTCTATCTCCATAAGCACTTTATATTTTTGGGTCTGAAACAATCAAATGAAAGTTGATGCTCTTCATCTTCCTTTTTTTTTTTTTTTCAAATATTAAATTCCACCGGGTCTTTGACCTCATTTTCTTAAAGACCTCATTTTCTTGTAGCTCTTACCTTTTCAACAAATGGAACCCCTTTTTCTTATTATTTTCAGGAGGATAACAATGTTCTCTGGATGAACCACAATCTAAAAGACCTTTATTTTTCTCTAAATTTCATTATATATACACATATTTCTAGGTTACTCTCTTTATTCTTGTGTGGACATTGTTACATCATCAGACCAAAAAAAGAGAGGACATTTTTACATCATATGTAGCATTTAATACCTATTTGTTGCATTATATGTACTAGCACTAAAGTATTTTCCATTTGAAAACTCTGTTCTGGTCCTTTTTGTGATCATAACATCAAAGAAGAATAAGGACAGTATATGGGAAGTAAGGTTTGCAAGCAAAATAAAAATTTTTGGTGTAAAATGTGGAAGAATATTAAAAGAAATTGTTGCTATTCATTAAGTCTCTCTTACCTGTGCCATCAAATAAGAAAAACTCTATTGACTGCCTTTCAGATTGGTAAGACACAAGACTCTGTTGGATCAAAGGTGCCAACTACTCCTCCAGGGTTGTTCTTCCGACATGCTGGTCATAGGTATGTATGATCTATATACATGTGATAAGGAGATTGCAAGTGATACCAATGGAGATAAGATGATTTAACAAATGCATGCTTGGCTACCTTTCAGTCGTAAGCAAACTAGTTGAGGGAGATCTGTCTGTATGATGATGTCGACGGCTAACTCCTTAGTCCTTACCATGCATGTATACAGATTACATATATTCACATATGCATGTGCAACTGCTTAACTGAAATTATGTATTATCATTTCTAGGAAAACTTGGGATTCATTTGAGGCAATTTTAGGAAAACTTGGAATTGTAGATTATCATCTGTTACAATTGACCTTTGCTAAATTTTTAAAGAATAATTAATTGGATAATTATGTAGAAATACTAATGTTGGGGAAGCAACTGATACCTTCTATTGTTTCCTTAACAATACTTCCATTTACTGTATTTAGTGTGGTATATGTATGTAGGGACAAGGTTGTTGACTTCCATTGGAATGCATCTGATCCGTGGACAATTGTTAGTGTCTCTGATGATTGTGAAAGTACTGGAGGAGGTGGTACACTGCAGGTAATCAGTCTCTTTCATGTCTTTCTAAGATGTTCATTTTTGCCTAAATACATAAAAAGGGGACCGGGGGGTGGGGGTTAGCTTGATATGAGGGGGGGTAGCTTGATATCTTTATCTTTCAGTAGGATTCATGAATGGTTATTTTTTATGGTGATGCAGATATGGCGGATGATGGATTTGATATACAGGCCGGAGGAAGAGGTGCTGGCGGAGCTGGAAAAGTTCAAATCTCACTTGTTGACATGCTCTGCATGATGTCTTCGGAAAATCTTATGTTGGACAAATTAAACTGATTTCTTTTTTTAATCCTTTGAATCCATCTTAAGAAACGGAGAAAGAAAAATTAAATTTCTGTTTTTAGTTGGTTGGTTAGTTGTTTCTATATGACTGGTTTCGTTTGGTGTAGCAGTAAAGTAGTAACATTTCCTATCAATAGAACTTAGAAGTTAGAGCAGGTGTAGCTAGCTTGTCCTCGCTCTTCCATATTGATGGTTATCTTAATTTTAAAGCAATAATATTTTTATATTTATGAATTTCAATTATTATTTGATGGGGTTAGTGACATGACAATATCTTATTTGTTAAATTAAAATTTAAAGTGTGCTCAAATATTGACAAATAGAACATTGTCATGTTAGTCAGAATTTGTTTTTATATCGCTAACATTTAATTAATGGTAGTTAACTTTTTATGAGCTGTGGAGGTGCTACCCAATGTTTGCTTAATTAAGAAGAAAAAAGAGAGGGTTAGCATTTATTAAATGAAAAAGCAACAAACTGCTTAATTTTTTCAGATTAGTACTATGCAGCAACCAACTGCAACCAAATAGTGTTCAATCTGAAAGCGCTTTTGCCAAACGCTATGGTACAATATGTAGATGATATGTCAATTTTATTTGATTTTAATTTAATTTATTGTTAATCGAATATACATTTTAAGACCTTGCTACACAGTACATTAATAAAATGAAAATTAAATGGTTTGATTTGACAATTGTCTAAACATGACTTGAAATGTCATTAGGTATAATTTGAAATATACAAAGAATACAAATATGTTAAGTTCCTCGAATTATGAATTAAAATTCTCAACAAATGACTTAGGATGTCCTAAGGAAAGACTTCAGATACCTTAAAGGAACAACTTGCGAAACTCTATGGTATGACTTGAGAAACGTTAAAACATGACTTGAAATGTCATTATGTACAATTTAAAATGCTTCAATGGTATAAACATTTAAAATTCCTCGATTTACGAATCAAAATTTTCAATTAACGACATGAAATGCCCTAAAGAACGATTTTAGATACCTTAGGGAACGATTTGAAAAACTCTAGGGTCTGACTTGAGAACCGTCAAAATATGACTTGGAATGTCAGTAGGTACAATTTGAAATGCACCAAGGGTATAAACATTTAAAAACCCTCGACTTACGAATTGAAATTCTCAAGGAACTACTTGGGATGCCTTAATGAAGACTTTAGATGCCTTAAGAAACGATTTGAGAAACTCTTGATGACTTGGGAATCGTCAAAACATGAGTTGCAATGTCACTTGGTACAATTTCAAATGCACCTAGGGTATATAACTTTTAAAATCTCTCAAGCTATGAACTGAATTTCTCATGGAATGACCTAAGATGTCCTAAGGAATGATTTCAGATGCCCTAAAGAACGACTTGAAAAACTTTAGAGTATGACTTAGAAACAATCAAAACATAATTTGAAATGTCACTAAGGACAATTTGAAATGCACTAGAAGTATAAACATTGTAATGATATAAACATTTAAAATAGCTTAAGTTACGAATTGAAATTCTCAATGAACGACTTGAGATCTCCTACGGAATGACTTCAGATGCCTTAAGAAACGACTTAAGAAATTCTTGGGTATGACTTGGGAACCGTCAAAATATGACTAGAAATTTCACTAGGTACAATTTGAAATGCATCAAGAGTATAAACATTTAAAATCTCTTGAGTTATGAACTTAAATTCACAACAAACGGCTTTTCTCTAAGAAGCGACTTCACATGTCCTAAGGAAAGACTTGAGAAACTCTTGGGTATGACTTGACAATCGTCAAAACATGAGTTTGAATGTCACTTGGTACAATTTTAAATGCACATAGGGTATAAATATTTAAAATCCATCTAATTACGAACTGAAATTATCAAGGAACGAATTTGTATGACTTAAAGAATGACTTCATATGCTCTAAGAACGATTTGTGAAACTCTATAGAATGACTTGAGAAATGTCAAAACATGACTTGGAATGTGACTAGGTACAATTTGAAATGCACAAAGGGTATAAACATTTAAAATCCCTCATGTTACGAACTGAAATGCTCAAGGAATGATTTGGGATATCCTAAGGAACGACTTGAGATGTCTTAAGGAACAACTTTAGAACTCTAGGGTATGATTTGGGAACCGTCAAAACATGACAAAGAATACAATTTTAAATGCACCAAAGGTATAAACATTTGAAATCCCTTGAATTACAAACTAAAATTCTCAAGAAACGACTTGGGATGCCCTAATGAACGACTTAAGAAAATCTAGGGTATGACTTGAGAAACATCAAAACAGGACTTATTATGTCACTAAATACAATTTGAAATGCACTAATGGTATAAACATTTAAAACCCCTCGAATTACAAATTAAAATTTTCAATTAACGACTTGGAATACCCTAAGGAATGATTGGAGATGCCATAAGAAACGACTTAAGAAACTTTAGGGTATGACTTGAGAATCATCAAAACATGATTTGAAATTTCACTAAGTACAATTTGAAATGCACTAAAAGTATAAACATTTAAAATCCCTCGAGTTATGAACTGAAATGCTCAAGAAACGACTTGTTATATTCTAAGGAAGGACTTAAGATGCCCTAAGGAATGATTTAAGAAACTCTAGGGTATGACTTGGGAACCGTAAAAACATGAGTTGAAATGTCACTTTGTACAATTTTAAATGCACATAGGGTATAAATATTTAAAATCTCTCGAGTTACGAACTAAAATTTTAAAGCAACGAATTCGAATGCCTTAAGTAACGACTTCAGATGCCCCAAGAACGACTTGTGAAACTCTATGGTATGACATGAGAAATGTCAAAACATTACTTGAAATGTCACTAGGTACAATTTGAAATGCACCAAAGGTATAACCATTTTAAATCCCTCGAGTTACGAACTGAAATGCTCAAGGAACGACTTGGGATGTCCTAAGGAACGACTTTAGATGCCCTAAGGAACGATTTGAGATACTATAGGATATGACTTGAGAACTGTCAAAACATAACTTGGAATACAATTTGAAATGCACCAAAGGTATAAACATTTAAAATCTCTCGACTTACAAACTAAAATGCTTAAGGAACGACTTTCGATGCCCTAAGAAACGATTTGAGAAACTCTAGGGTATGACTTGGGAACTGTCAAAACATGAATTGGAATGTTGCTTGGTAAAATTTTAAATGCACATAGGGTATAAATATTTAAAATCACTCGAGTTACGAATTAAAATTCTCAAGGAACGAATTTGGATGCCTTAAGGAACGACTTCAGATGCCCCAAGAACGACTTGTGAAACTCTATGTTATGACTTGGGAAACATAAAAAAATGACTTGGGAAACGTCAAAACATGACTTGGAATGTCACTAGATACAATTTGAAATGTACCAAAGGTATAAACATTTAAAATCTTTCGAGTTACGAGCTGAAATGGTTAATAAATGACTTGAGATGTCTTAAAGAACGACTTTAGATGCCCTATAGAACGACTTGAGAAATTCTAGGGTATGACTTGGAAACTCTCAAAACATGACTTGGAATTCAATTTGAAATGCACCAAGGGTATAAACATTTGAAATCTCTCGAATTGCGAACTGAAATTCTCAAGTAACGACTTGGGATGCCCTAAGAAACGACTTCAGATTTCCTAAAAAACGACTTGAGAAACTTTCGAGTATGACTTGGGAACCGTCAAAACCTGACTTAGAATACGATTTGAAATGTATCAAGGGTATAAACATTAAAAATCTCTTGAATTACGAACTTAAATTCATAAAAAATGACTTGACATGCTCAAAGGAACGAATTTAGATGTCCTAAGGAACGACTTGAGATACTCTTGGATATGACTTGGAAATCGTCAACACATGAGATGGAATGTCACTTCGTACAATTTTAAATGCACATAGGGTATAAATATTTTAAATCCCTCGAGTTGCGAACTAAAATTCTCAAGGAACGAATTTGTATGCCTTAAGGAACGACTTGTGAAACTCTTGGGTATGACTTGGGAATCGTCAAAATATGAGTTGGCATTTCACTTGATAAAATTTGAAATGCACTAAAGGTATAAACGTTTAAAATCTCTGGAGTTACGAACTAAAATGCTCAAGGAACGACTTGAGATGTTCTAAGGAACGACTCTAGAAACTCTATCGTATAACTTGAGAACCATCAAAATATGACTTGGAATACAACTTGAAATGCACAAAGGGTATAAACATTTGAAATCCCTCAAGTTACGAACTGAAATTTTCAAGGAACGACTTGGGATGCCCTAAGGAATGACTTCAGATGTCCTAAGGAACGACTTGAGAAACTCTAGAACAACCGTTAAAACATGACTTGGAATACAATTTGAAATACACCAAGAGTATAAACATTTAAAATTTCTTGGGTTACAAACTTAAGTTCACAATAAATGACTTGGGATGCCTGAGGAACGACTTCAGATGCCTTAATGAACGACTTGAGAAACTCTAAGGTATGACTTGAGAAACGTCAAAACATGACTTGTTATGTCACTAGGTACAATTTGAAATGCACTAAAGAGTATAAACATTTAAAACCCCTCAAGTTACAAAATAATTTTTCAACTAACGACTTGAAATGCCTTAAAGAATGACTGGAGTTGCCCTAAGGAACGACTTGAGAAACTCTATGATATGACATTAGAATCGTCAAAACATAACTTAAAATGTCACTAGATACAATTTGAAATGCACCAACGGTATAAACATTTAAAATCTCTCGTGTTACGACTTCAGGTATAAACATTTAGGATGCCTTAAGATACGACTTTAGATACCCTAAAGAATGACTTGAGAAACTATAGGGTGTGACTTGGAAATCGTCAAAACATGATTTGGAATGCCTCTATGTACAATTTGAAATGTACCATGGGTATAATCATTTAAAATTGCTTGAGTTACGAATTGAAATTCTCAATGAACGACTTGGGATGTCTTACGGAATGACTTCGGATGCCTTAAGGAACGACTAAAGAAATGTTTGGGTATGACTTAGGAATCGTCAAAATATGACTTGAAATGTCACTAAATACATTTGAAATACACCAAGGGCATAAACATTTAAAATCTCTTAAGTTACGAACTTAAATTTACAAGAAACGATTTGAGATTCTCTAAGGAACAACTTCAGATGTCCTAAGGAATAACTTGTTAAACTCTTGGGTATGACTTGGGAACCGTCAAAACATGAGTTGAAATGTCATTTGGTACAATTTTAAATGCACATAGGATATAAACATTTAAAATCTCTCTAGTTAAGAACTGAAATTCTCAATGAACGAATTCGGATGCCTTAAGGAACGACTTCAGAAGTCCTAACAACAATTTGTGAAACTCTATGGTATGACATGAGAAATGTCAAAACATGACTTGAAATGTGACTAGGTACAATTTGAAATGCACCAATGGTATAAACATTTAAAATCCCTCGAGTTACGAACTGAAATGCTCAAGAAACGATTTGAGATGTCCTAAAGAACGACTTGTGATGTTTTAAAGAACGAGTTTAGAAACTCTAGGGTATGACTTGGGAATAGTCAAAACATGACTTAGAATAAAATTTGAAATGCACCAAGGGTATAAACATTTGAAATCCCTCGAATTACGAACTAAAATTCTCAAGGAACGACTTGGGATGCCCTAAGGAACGACTACAGATGCTTTAAGGAACGACTTGTTATACTCTAAGGAACGACTTGAGAAACTCTATGGTATAACTTGGGAATCGTCAAAACATGAGTTGAAATGTCACTTTGTACAATTTTAAATGCATATAGGGTATAAATATTTAAAATCTTTTGAGTTCGAACTTCAATTCACAAAAAACGATTTGAAATGCTCTAAGGAACGACTTCAGATGTGCTAAAGAATGATTTCAGAAACTCTTGGGTATGACTTAGGATCCGTCAAAACATGAGTTGAAATGTCACTTGGTACAATTTTAAATGCACACATGGTATAAACATTTAAAATCTCTCGAATTACGAACTGGAATTTTCAAGGAACGAATTCAGATGCTTTATGGAACGACTTCAGATGCCCTAAGAACGACTTGTGATATTCTTGGGTATGACTTGGAAACCGTGAAAACATGAGTTGGAATATTACTTGGTACAATTTTAAATGCACATAGGGAATAAACATTTAAAATCTCTCGAGTTACGAACTGAAATTATCAAGGAACGAATTCGGATGCCTAAGGAATAACTTCAGATGCCCTACCTAAGGAATAACTTCAGATGCCCTAAGAACGACTTGTGAAACTCTATGGTATAACTTGGGAAACGTCAAAACATGATTAAAAATGTTACTAAGTACAATTTGAAATGCACTAAGGAAATGAATTTTTAAAATCATTACAGTTACAAACTGAAATGTTTAAGCAACGACTTAAGATGTCCAAAAGAACGACTTTCGAAATTTTAGGGTATAACTTGTGAACCGTTTTAAATTCTAGGGTACAATTTTAAATGCACATAAGCTATAAACATTTAAAATCTCTCGAGTTACGAACTGAAATTATCAAGGAACAAATTCGGATGCCTAAAGAATAACTTCAGATGTCCTAAGAACGACTTGTGAAACTCTATGGTATGATTTGGGAAACGTCAAAACATGATTAAAAATGTTACTAGGTACAATTTGAAATGCACTAAAGAAATGAATTTTTAAAATCATTACAGTTACAAACTGAAATGTTTAAGCAACGACTTAAGATGTCCAAAAGAACGACTTTAGAAATTCTAGGTTATGACTTGTGAACCGTGAAAACATGACTTGGAATACAATTTGAAATACACTAAGGGTATAAACATTTGAAATCTCTCGAGTTACGAACTGAAATTCTCAAATAACGTTTTGGGATGTCCTAAGAAACGACTTTCGTTGCCCTAAAAAACGACTTGAGAAATTCTAGGATATGACTTGGGAACCATCAAAACATGAATTTGAATGTCACTTGGTAAAATTTTAAATGCACATAGGGTATAAATATTTAAAATCACTCTAGTTAAGAATTGAAATTCTTAAGGAACGACTTTGCATGTCTCAAGAACGACTTGTGAAATTTTATGGTATGACTTATGAAACATCAAAACATGACTTGGGAAACGTCAAAACATGACTTGGAATGTCACTACGTACTATTTGAAATGCACCAAAGGTATATACATTTAAAATCTCTCGAGTTACGAACTGAAATGCTTAAAAAACGACTTGGGATGTCCTAAATAATGATTTTAGATACCCTATGGAACGACTTGAGAAATTCTAGGGTATGACTTGAAAACTCTCAAAACATGACTTGGAATTCAATTTGAAATGCACCCAGGGTATAAACATTTGAAATTCCTCGAGTTACGAACTGAAATTCTCAAGAAACGACTTGCGATGCTCTATGAACGACTTCAGATTTCTTAAGGAACGACTTGAGAAACTTTAGGATATGACTTGAGAACCGTCAAAACCTGACTTGTAATACAATTTGAAATGCACCAAGGGTATAAACATTAAAAATCTCTTGAATTACGAACTTAAATTCATAAAAAATGACTTGAAATGCTCTAAGGAACGAAGTTAGATGTCATAAGAACGACTTGTGATACTCTTGGGTATGACTTGAGAACCGTCAAAAAATGAGTTGGAATGTCACTTGGTACAATTTTAAATGTACATAGGGTATAAACATTTAAAATATCTCGAGTTACGAACTGAAATTATCAAGGAACGAATTCGGATGCCTTAAGGAATAACTTCAGATGCCCTAAGAACGACTTGTGAACTCTATGGTATGACTTGGGAAACGTCAAAGCATGACTTGAAATGTCACTAGGTACAATTTGAAATGCACCAAGAAAATAAATGTTTAAAATTATTCGAGTTACGAACTGAAATGCTCAAGGAACGACTTGAGATGTCCGAAGGAACGACTTTAGAAATTATAGAGTATGACTTGTGAATCGTCAAAACTTGACTTGGAATACAATTTGAAATACATCAAGGGTATAAACATTTGAAATCTATCGAGTTACGAACTGAAATTCTCAAGGAACGGCTTGAGAAACTCTAGGGTATGACTTGAGAAACGTCAAAACATGACATGTTATGTCTATATGTATAATTTGAAATGCACAAAGTATTTAAACATTTAAAACCCCTCGAATTACAAACTGAAATTTTTAATCAACGATTTGAAATGCTATAAGGAATGACTAGAGATGCCCTAAGAAACGACTTGAGAAACTCTATGATATGACTTGGGAATCGTCAAAATATGACTTAGAATTTCATTAAGTACAATTTGAAATGCACCAAAGGTATAAACATTTAAAGTCTCTCGAGTTACAAACTAAAATGCTCAAGGAACGACTTGGATTGCCTTAAGGAACGACTTTCGAAGCCCTAAGAAACGATTTGAGAAACTCTGTGGTATGACTTGGGAACCGTCAAAATATGAATTGGAATGTCACTTGGTAAAATTTTAAATGCACATAGGGTATAAATATTTAAAATCACTCGAGTTACGAATTGAAATTCTAAAGGAACGAATTTAGATGCCTTAAGGAACGACTTTAGATGCCCCAAGAACGACTTGTGAAACTTTAAGGTATGACTTAAGAAACATCAAAACATGACTTGAGAAATGTCAAAACATGACTTGGAATGTCACCAGGTATAATTTGAAATACACCAAAAGTATAAACATTTAAAATCTCTCGAATTACGAACTAAAATGCTTAAGAAACGACTTGATATGTTCTACAGAACGACTTTAGATGCCCTATGGAACGACTTGAGAAATTCTAGGTTATGACTTGGAAACCCTCAAAACATGACTTGTAATTCAATTTGAAATGCACCAAGGGTATAAACATTTGAAATCTCTCGAGTTATGAACTGAAATTCTCAACGAACGACTTAAGATGCCCTAAGGAATGACTTCAAATTGTCTAAGGAACGATTTGAGAAACTTTAGGGTATGAATTGGGAACCGTCAAAACCTGACTTGGAATACAATTTAAAATGCACCAAGGGTATAAACATTAACAATCTCTTGAGTTACGAACTTAAATTCATAAGAAATGACTTGAGGTGCTCTAACGAACAAATTTAGATGTCCTATGAGACGACTTAAGATACACTTGGGTATGACTTAGAAACTGTCAACACATGAGTTGGAATGTCACTTCGTACAATTTTAAATGCACATAGGATATAAACATTTAAAATCTCTCGAGTTACGAACTGAAATTCTCAAGGAACGAATTTGTATTCCTTAAGGAACGACTTGTGAAACTCTTGAGTTTGACTTGGGAACTGTCAAAATATGAGTTGGAATTTTACTAGGTAAAATTTGAAATGCACCAAAGGTATAAATGTTTAAAATTCCTCGAGTTACGAACTGAAATGCTCAAGGAACGACTTGAGATGTTCTAAGGAACGACTTTAGATGCCTTATGAAACGACTTTAGAAACTCTATGTTATGATTTGGGAACCGCCAAAACATGACTTGGAATATAATTTGAAATGCACCAAGGGTATAAGCATTTGAAATCTCTAAAGTTACGAACTGAAATTTTCTATGAACGACTTGAGATGCCCTAAGGAATGACTTCAGATGTTCTAAGAACGACTTGAGAAACTCTAGGGAAACCGTCAAAACATGATTTGGAATACAATTTGAAATACATCAAAAGTATAAACATTTAAAATTTCTTGAATTACGAACTTAAATTCACAATAAACGACTTGGGATGCCTGAGGAACGACTTCAGATGCCTTAATGAACGATTTGAGAAACTTTAGGGTATAACTTGAGAAACGTCAAAACATGACCTGTTATGTCACTAGGTACAATTTGAAATGCACCAAGGGTATAAACATTTAAAACCCCTCAAGTTACAAACTAAAATTTTCAACTAACAACTTGAAATGCCCTAAGGAATGACTGGAGATGCCCTAAGGAACGACTTGAGAAACTCTATGGTATGATTTCAGAATCTTCAAAACATAACTTGAAATGTCACTAAACACAATTTGAAATGCACCAAAAGTATAAACATTTAAAATCTCTCGTGTTACGAACTAAAATTCTCAGGGAACGATTTTGGATGCCTTAAAGTACGACTTCAGATGCCCTAATGAATGACTTGAGAAACTCTAGAGTGTGATTTGGGAATCGTCAAAACATGATTTGAAATGTCTTTAGGCACAATTTGAAATGCACCATGGGTATAAACATTTAAAATAGCTTGAGTTACGAATTGAAATTCTCAATGAACGACTTGAGATGTCCTATGGAATGACTTCAGATGCCTTAAGGAACGACTTGAGAAATGTTTGGGTATGACTTAGGAACCGTCAAAATATGACTTGAAATGTCACTAGATACATTTGAAAGACACAAAGGGTATAAACATTTAAAATCTCTTGAGTTACGAATTTAAATTCACAAGAAACGATTTGAGATTCTTTAAGGAACGACTTCAGATGTCCTAAGGAATGACTTAAGAAACTCTTGGGTATGACTTGGGAACCGTCAAAACATGAGTTGGAATGTCATTTGGTACAATTTTAAATACACATAGAATATAAACATTTAAAATCTCTCTAGTTACGAGCTGAAATTCTCAATGAACGAATTCGGATGCCTTAAGGAACTACTTCAAATGCCCTAAGAATGATTTCTGAAACTCTATGGTATGACTTGGGAAATGTCAAAACATGACTTGTAATGTGACTAAGTACAATTTGAAATGTACCAAGGGTATAAACATTTAAAATCTCTCGAGTTACGAACTAAAATGCTCAAGTAACGAATTCGAATGCCCTAATGAACGACTTTATATGCTCTAAGAACGACTTGTAAAATTGTATAGCATAACTTGGGAAACGTCAAAACATGACTTAGAATGTTACTAGGAACAATTTGAAATGCATCAAAGGAATAAACATTTAAAAATTTTCAGTTACGAATTGAAATGCTCAATTAACGACTTAGGATGTCCAAAGGAACGAATTTAGAAACTCTAGGGTATAACTTTGGAACCTCAAAACATGACTTATAATAAAATTTGAAATGCACCAAGAGTATAAACATTTGAAATCCCCCAAGTTACGAACTGAAATTCTCAAGGAACGACTTGGGGTGCCCAAAGGAACAACTTCATATGTCTTAAGGAACGACTTGAGATGCCCTAAGAACGACTTGTGAAACTCTATTGTAAGACTTGAGAAACGTCAAAACATGACTTGGAATGTCACTAGCTACAATTTCAAATGTACTAAGGGTACAAACATGTGACATCCATCGAGTTACGAACTGAAATTCTCAACGAACGACAGACGCATCGCCGCCGAATAGGGCCGATCGGTTTGAAATGGTAACTCGGGTTTAAGGGGGTTGAGAAATTTTTGGGTATGACTTGGGAACTGTTAAAATATGACTTGAAATGTTAGTAGGTACAATTTTAAATGCATCAAAGGTATAAACATTTAAAATCGCTTGAGTTACAAACTGAAATTTTCAATTAACGACTTGGAATGCCCTAAGAAATTACTAGAGATGCCCTAAATAACGAATTAAGAAACTCTAGAGTGTGACTTGGGAATAGTCAAAACATAAATTAGAATGTCTCTAGGCACAATTTGAAATGCACCAAGAGTACAAACATTTAAAATAGCTTGAGCTAGAGTATAAACATTTAAAATAGCTTGAGCTATGAATTGAAATTCTCAATGAACGACTTGAGATGTTCTATGGAATGATTTCAGATGCCTTAAGAAACGACTTGAGAAATTCTTGGGTATGACTTAGGAATCGTCAAAACATGACTTCAAATGTCACTAGGTACAATTTGAAATGTACTAAGGGTATAAACATTTAAAATACTTCGAGTTACGAACTGAAATTCTTAAGGTACGACTTGGCATGTCTTAAGGAACAACTTCAAATGCTCTAATGAATGACTTAAGAAACTCTAGGATATGACTTGGGAACCGTTAAAACATAACTTTGAATGTCATTAGGTACAATTTGAAATGCACCAAGGGTACAAATATGTGAAATCTCTTGAATTACGAACTGAAATTCTCAACGAACGACATGAGATGTCCTAAGGAACAACTTCAGATGCTTTAAGCAACGACTTGAGAAACTCTTGGGTATGACTTGAGAAACGTCAAAACATGACTTGGAATGTCACTTGGTACAATTTGAAATGCACCAAAGGTATAAAAATTTAAAATCTCTCGAGTTACGAACTGAAATTCTCAAGATACGACTTGACATGTCTTAATGAACCACTTCAAATGCCCTAATGAACGACTTAAGAAACTCTAGGGTATGACTTTGAAACCGTCAAAACATGACTTTGAATGTCACTAGGTACAATTTGAAATGCACCAAGGGTACAAACATATGAAATCCCTCGAGTTACGAACTGAAATTCTCAACGAACAACTTATGATGCCCTAAGTAATGACTTCAGATGCCTTAAGGAACGACTTGTGAAACTCTAGGATATGACTTGAGAAACTTCAAAACATGACTTGGAATGTTATTAGATACAATTTAAAATGCACTAATAGTATAAACATTTAAAATCCCTCGATTTACGAACCGAAATTTTCAATTAACGACTTAAAATGCTTGAATGAATGATTTCAAATGCCTTAAGGAATGACTTGAGAAACTCTAGGATCTGACTTAGGAATCGTCAAAATATGACCTGAAATGTTAGTAGGTACAATTTGAAATGCACCTAGGGTATAAACATTTAAAAGCCCTCGAGTTACGAATTGAAATTCTCAAGGAACTACTTGGGATGTCATAAGCAACGACTTCAGATGCCCTAAGAAACGACTTCAGAAACTCTTGGATATGACTTGGGAACCGTCAAAACATGAATTGTAATGTCATTTGGTACAATTTTAAATGGACTTAGGGTATATAACTTTTAAAATCCCTCAAGTTACGAACTGAATTTCTCATCAAACGACCTGAGATGTCCTAAGAAACGACTTCAGATGCCCTAAAGAACGACTTGAGAAACTCTAAGGTATGACTTGGGAACAATCAAAACATGATTTGAAATGTCACTTAGTATAATTTGAAATGCACCAAGGGTATAAACATTGTAAAATCCTTTAGTTACGAACTGAAAATTTTCACGAACGACTTGGGATGGCCTAAGGAACGAATTGAGAAACGCTAGGATATGACTTGGGAAATGTCAAAACATGACTTGGAATGTCACTAGGTACAATTTGAAATACACCAAGTGTATAAACATTTAAAATTTCTCTTGTTATGAACTGAAATGCTCAAAAAACGACTTGGGATGTCTTAAGGAACGATTTTAGATGCCCTAAGAAACAACTTAAGAAACTCTAAGGTATGACTTGGGAACCGTAAAAACATGACTTGTAATACAATTTGAAATGCACCAAGGGTATAAACATTTGAAATCCCTCGAGTTACGAACTGAAATTCTCAAGGAACGACTTGGGATACCCTAAGAAACGACTTCAGATGCCTTAAAGAACAACTTGAGAAACTATAGGGTATGACTTGAGAAACGTCAAAACATGACTTTTTATATCACTAGGTACAATTTGAAATGCAACAAAGGTATAACCCCTCTAGTTACCAAAAAAAAAAAAATTTTAATTTAAGGAACTTAATTATGTCATTGTCAATCATTTGGTATAGTGGTAGCACCTCGTCTTCCCTTTTTATGAAAAGAAGTTATGAGTTATGATCGTTGTTATAATAACATAAAAGTTAAATTATGTCATAAGTGAAAAAAAAAAATTCATAAATTAAACTTAATCGTCTCAAAATTCATTAGAGTACCACGGAGAAAAGCTAGCTGGATATATAAACAAGACAAGGATCGCCCCTAGACTTAATTTAGAAAGTAGATAGTAATAAAATATTAAATCCAAAGATAAATCTTAAATCTTCTAAGTGATTATGTAATCGATTCCAAATTTGGTATCCATATAAATAAAATAAAAGAATATATAATAACATTCCTTTCCTTAATACACGATTCTAGTTGATTGATGATCAAATGGAGAAGTGGAATAGCGTGATTTTTTATCCATCCTGCGAAAACCTCTGTGTGTAAACACCTCTCTCTCTCTCTCTCTCAAATCGAAGACGAAGAAGATGAAGATGGGTAGGAGGATCTCCACCCGTACAACCAGGACGACGTCCCTGACATTCACTGTGGTGCTGCTGCTGCTGCTGCTCCTCATCTCGTCAGCCCACTGCTTCTATCTCCCAGGCGTCGCTCCTCGCGATTTCCACACTGTATGCTCTCTCTCGCTCTAACTCCCATTCTCTCTTTTTTCTTATTTTTTCGCTTCGAATTCGTTGACCCTTTGATTGGTTTCTGCTTGACTTGCTTTCCATGTCTTCCTTAGTTTTTGGATTGGTGCCGGATCGTTGTGGGTTTGTCTTTGTTGGATCTGGGGTTTTGGGTTGGATCTATTTTTGCTTTTTCTTAGATCTATGACATTGGTTTTTGGGTTCTGGGGTTTGGATTGGATTTTTGAGCTTGAGCTTGTGGTTTAATTTAGTAGTTGCTTTAGAGCTTAGATAGAATTGTGTGTTTAAGAATTTGATAATTCGGTTTTAATACAACAGAAATGTTAAAGAGATCCACTTTATGGAGTGTCAAAATAGAAGTGTGGTTGAGAAATGATACAAGACCACAATGAAGCAAAATTTAGATAATGAGGGAGCAATAAACCATCAAATGCTGCCAAAGTTGGGGACTAGTTATTTTCCTGATAAATAAGATAGTAATGATACCTTTGTACACTGCTTAATCAAACGATCTAGCTAATTTGTATTGTCTTTAACAATGGGGACAGGTATTTGTGAAATGTTGTTTGGGTCATTGGGTGTTTGTTAAATTGGATGGTTTCAATTGTGTTTGTTATAATAATGATGCTAGAATATTCATTAAAGTGGAGCTATCCGTCTGTTGATTATTACAGATGTCTTTAAGCGAACATTAACGTCAAGTACTTCTGTAAACAAATTAGATGTCTATACATAGTATTCAAGCTCATGTGACAATGCCCTGGCTGTTTTTCCTACATGCATGATTTAAGCTTCCCCCCTCTTCTGGGTGTCCATTTTTGTGTCTGGCTATAACTTTGATTTGAAATATACGATTACATATGCTAACCTGCACTTCTAATTGAATTGATTTTTACTTTGGAAGTCAGCTATGTTTCCATTTCCGTATTTTTCATTTTATTACTTAGAATTACCAATTTTTGTCCTGTGGTTGTATACTTTCTGACAGGGCGATGAACTTTCTATCAAAGTGAACAAATTGTCATCTACAAAGACACAACTCCCCTATGACTACTACTTCTTGAAATATTGTACGCCCACACAGATAGTAAACAGTGCAGAAAATCTGGGGGAGGTTCTCCGTGGTGATCGCATCGAGAATTCTGTCTACACTGTGAGCATTTATAACCCTTTTCCCATTTTATCATCCCATTAATAGATAAATGTTTGAACAATATTGTCAATATTGCTTGTTATACTTTGTTTTTAAAACCTCTATTTATAAATTCTTTCCCAGTTCAAAATGCGGGAGGAGCAATCATGTGTAGTCGCTTGTCGAGTAAAGCTTGACGCTGAAGCTGCAAAAAATTTCAAGGAAAAAATTGATGATAAATATCGAGTACAAATGTAAGTAAATATGTTATGCCAGTATTGTCTATGTTTGTAATTTCAAGTTTTTTTTTTTTTTTTTTTGAATTTCTAATTGCATTCCTATATAATTTGTCTTCTTAAGTTTATCATTTATGTAACTTCATTTCTCTCCCTTGGTCACATCAATTAATATAAAGGAAATGCTCAGTTTATGTTGCTTGTGGGTTTAATCGAGACCTCTGAATTATGCTTCAGGATTTTGGATAACCTTCCAGTTGCTGTTCTGAGACAAAGGCGGGATGGAAGTCCATCAACAACTTATGAACATGGATTCGGTGTTGGGTTCAAAGGAAATTATGCTGGGGTATGCTTTAGAAAGAAGTTGCTAATGTTGAAGTGTTACTTGTTTGCGCTATCTTATTCTTTTATTTGTTTTACAGAGCAAAGAGGAGAAATATTTTATCAACAACCACTTGAGCTTCCGAGTTATGTATCACAAAGATCCTGAGACTGATTCTGCTCGAATTGTTGGGTTTGAGGTTACTACAAACAGGTGCTATAATTTTTTCTTTTCTTTTTTGTATTTTTTTTTGTTTTTGTTTTTGTTTTTTCCTCCTTTTGGTCAGTGTGTTGCATCTCTCTTTTCATGTATGTTCAGTTAACCTCAATTAGGTGCTGGTTTTGTTGGTTGGAATTTAGAAATGTTGTTATGCCGTTGACAGTAAAAGAAAAGAAACTGTATACATTTCTTTTGTAATGCATGTGCAGTTGACCTATGCTGAGTATCTATCTTGTATGGTTATTAACTTTGAATAAAGCATATTCGCTGCCTCTTTAATTTCTGAAGTTAGAAATGCCGTTAGAAGCAAAAGAAAAGAAAGTGTGGTAATCTATTTTTGATACCTGGAGGGTCCTTCCCTTTCAGAAAGCAGAAAGCAAGGTCTTTCCTTGGAGATATTTCTAAGGTGGATTTTTATAATTAGCTGCATAGTGGAACATAGTAAAGGAAGGGTTTACCTTTTAAAGAGTTCTCTATTGTCTGAAAATTGTTACTTTTTACTTCCTTTATGCTGTATACTCTTTTACCTTCTTTTTTTGTCTAACTTTTGGTATGCCCATCTTAAAGTTGTAGCAAGTATCTAATGGTTTTGTTTTTTTGTTTTTTTGCCCAAGTAATGAAGTCTTTTCTTATATAACCCCCTTCATTTCAAATTGATTTTTAAAGAATAATGCCTTGTGTAAAAGATTTAGTAATAAGAAACTATGAATTCATGGAAATTCTCTTCTTTTTTTCATTAAGAAATGAATCACTTAATTATGATTCTCATGTTTCCTCATATGCCTCTTGTCAACAGTATCAATCATGAATATAAGGAGTGGGATGAGAAGAATACTCGGTTGCTAACATGCACTAAAGACACGAAAAATCTACTTCCAGGAAGCACTGTTCCACAAGAAGTTGACAAAGATAAGGAAATTGTATTTACATATGATGTTTCATTTAAGGTACATAAAGTTTTGAACTCTTGGCTACCTCTCCTCTTTCTTCCTTTCTACAAATTTATGAACTTTTGCGTCCTCCCCCCACCCCCCAACAGGAAACTGATATCAAATGGGCGTCTCGTTGGGATACATACCTCCTCATGAATGATGATCAGATCCACTGGTTCTCAATTATAAATTCTCTGATGATTGTCCTCTTCTTATCTGGTATGGTGGCAATGATTATGATGAGAACTCTATACAGAGATATCGCGAACTATAATCAGTTGGACACCCAAGATGAGGCTCAAGAAGAAACTGGATGGAAACTTGTTAATGGAGATGTTTTTAGGGCACCAATCAATTCCAATTTACTTTGTGTCTACGTTGGTACAGGCGTTCAGATCTTTGGAATGACACTAGTAACTATGATATTTGCATTGCTGGGCTTCTTGTCTCCTTCCAACCGAGGGGGTCTCATGACTGCCATGGTTCTCTTGTGGGTTTTCATGGGCTTATTTGCTGGTTACTCCTCTGCACGATTGTACAAAATGTTCAAGGGTACAGAGTGGAAGAGGAATACCTTGAAGACTGCATTTATGTTTCCAGGAATTCTTTTTGCAGTCTTCTTTGTGCTGAATGCCCTAATTTGGGGGGAGAAGTCTTCTGGGGCTGTGCCCTTTGGGACAATGTTTGCTTTGGTTTTCTTATGGTTCGGAATATCAGTGCCCTTGGTCTTTGTGGGTAGTTATTTGGGGTTCAAAAAACCAGCTGTTGAAGACCCTGTAAAGACTAACAAAATTCCTCGGCAGGTACCAGAGCAGGCATGGTATATGAAACCAGTCTTCTCTATACTCATTGGAGGCATTCTTCCATTTGGAGCTGTGTTCATCGAGCTGTTCTTTATCTTAACATCAATTTGGCTGAACCAGTTCTATTACATCTTCGGCTTCCTTTTTATCGTGTTTGTTATCCTTTTAATCACTTGTGCGGAGATAACGATTGTGCTCTGCTACTTCCAGTTGTGCAGTGAAGACTACAACTGGTGGTGGAGATCATACCTGACCGCAGGCTCATCTGCACTTTACCTTCTCCTCTACTCTGCTTTCTACTTCTTTACCAAGTTGGAGATCACAAAGCTGGTTTCAGGCATCCTTTATTTTGGGTATATGCTAATTGTTTCTTATGCTTTCTTTGTCTTGACCGGAACCATTGGTTTCTATGCATGTCTCTGGTTTGTTCGGAAGATCTACTCCTCTGTGAAGATTGACTGATCTAAAGATGCATGTCAAATGATGAAGGCAAGATGAAAAATCAGACCTACATGAGCGAAAGCAGAAGGGTGTTGAATGTTCTAATTGGCTTTCATAGGATACAAGAAAAAATTTCTGACTCATCAAAACTCTATGTTTTGTTGATTGTAGCATAGGGCTTGGCATGTTTTTCTGTTTACAATGGTGTGGAACTGTACTTGGTAGTTTAAGCTTATTGCTCCTATATATCAACGGCATGCGTACACATCGATTTTGTGAAGTCTTAGTTATTTCGTTAGTATTTTCAATTAAATTACTACTGGCATCATACATTGCAACTCGACAGTCTTTTACTATAATTTTCTATGTATCGGAAAAAATGTAAATGTCATATATTTTGAACAATGCAGTACTCGAGTTTGTTTTTGAACCAAAAAAATAAATAAAATAGACGCATTCAAAACTTGTTTTAGACTTTAGGTTAGTGTTTGAATAAATGGGGATTAAATTTGTACCGACTTTTTTATTCATCACACCCACTAATTTTCATATTATCTTAAATTTATCCTTATTTCAATTTTTATAATTTTTCCTCCCATCCATGGCCCACCCTACCCCACCCTGCCCATCCATGGCCATAGTTATGGCATTCATGAGAACATTACTCTGAACAATACACCTTGAATTCAAGTATAAAGTAAACCCACCATAATTGAATGTAATTACAATATATCATTCCCAATAAATTAATGGAAAACTAGGGTACAAAATTTTGGCAAGCCCATGGGCTTAAATATGTAAAAACTGTCGCATTCCTTTTATAAACATTCAAGTTAGGTCAAATCCAAGACTATTCTACCAAAGAAAATCCCATGACTTTGTGATACCAACATATAGCCCCATCCAGTCAAGCTTAACCCAAAGAACCACAGTGGAAGTTGAAGACACTCCCTGTTACTGTTCACTGCTAAAATGACATAGATGACGAGTACAATCAGCAAGAAGTCACTGTCATCAGCTTGAGCATGATCTTGGTTTCCTATTTTTCTGCCTGCATATGATTTTGCAATGTGATTATTAGAAAGTCATGCTAGAAAGTAAAAGAGAAGGATTAAGTTGTTTTGGTAAAAGAGTGGGGGTTAAACATTAGCCACCAACCAGAATGAATCCTTCTTTTCTTGTGCTAGTAACTCTTCAAATGAAATTTCAGTACATTCCACATCTTCCATTTGCTCTCTGGATTTGGCCTCCAACTCCATGCAGGCACTAATTTCAAGCATCTTTGATGATAAGGAAAAAATATCATTAGCTTATCGTATAAAAATGAGGGCAAGGGAGAAAGACAATTCAATTAAATATTAATTTTTTTCTTGTAAGGTATCTACTAGGAGAATAGAAAAATAAACAGAAGTCAAACTTCTTCAATCATAACTGCCATATATTATTTATAGGTTAAGGGTTATATTTAGTACCTTCTTGTATGCTGGTGAAAGCTTAAGCTGTTGTTGGAGCCAATTGTAGACAGATGTATCCTCTTCCAGTCTCTTCTGTTCTAATTCTAGCTTGCATATCTGAAAAATCAATGCATAAATCCTCTTGAAAGATGACCCAATTACTCGGTAACATTACTAACTACCAATTTCCAAAAATTTTTTATAAAGCCGGCCAACCTGTTGACGAAGGCGGTCAAAAGAAGATCTGTCTGCCTTGAATAGTAGAGCCTTTGTTATCGTGAATTTACGTTGAATGACATCTGCCCTGTTACAGAAAAGGAAAAAAAGAAGAAGGTGGAAGTTAAAGTAGTGATGAATTTGAGAAAAGAAAGATGATTCCAGGAAATCCATATGATGATAAAGAGTCTTCAGGTCAGGAAAAAAAAGAAAAGAAGAAAGAGATGAAGAGTCTAAATCACTTGATACTTCATATATACTAAAAGCAGGGAACAGGGAGAGAGATTAGTTCATTGGAAATAATTTTAGAATGTACTTGTGCTGTAGTTCATTTCTAGCCTCAACCAAGCAATTAGCAAACTGTCCAACCTGCATATATGAGAACACGAAGTATTATTATAACATTGCAGGTTTATCCCTTAACTATTCAACTATAAATAAGATGTGTTTTACAAGTCACACGTGTTACGGACTTAAAGAGGCTTGGGGTGTATCTATCATCAAAATTAAACCCTGAGAAAGTGAGAACAATAAGAATGGGATATATATCAGTAGTTCTAGCTATCTATTGATGTCTCTCTATCATTTTTCTCCAATTTACCATATTTTTCATGTAAGTAGAATACAGAATTCACAAGCCCATGGGTTAGCCCAAATGGTGCAGGAGGGTGGGAAAAAGGGTCAGCACTAGGATAGTTTAATGGGATTAACCCAAGATTATGATGAGGCTTCTAAAGAACAGCTCAAAGTCTTGCTTGTATAGTACAACTATCAACGACACAAACAATAATTTCATTCATTCCCTGCACTGATGCACACTCTAAATATATAGATATTTTCAGCACTGAAGTTGACTAACTGACAATAAGATGACCTGAAGGTGCAAACCCTCTTAAGCTCCAGTTTTCTGATTCTTCTAAAGGACTAACTCAAGATTAAGAAGTGCAGAAATAATCAAATTTTGTAAAGAATAACAATGTTGAAATATGTTTATGGCATTTTATTCCAGACAATTTCCTGAAGTCATTTAGTTAATTCCCAAATCCAACATTCCATTGTTCCTTATTGTACGATGAGATCTGTTTATAAAGATTTGAAGAATGGTTACCACTAACCTCATTTCTACCTCTACCATTGGACTTAGGTACCATAAGTTAATCTCCTTCAGCCGAGACTCAAGGTGAGCCCTAAGGTATAAGCTTTAGAATTACAAATCTTCACAGAAACACTGTAAAAAATTTATAATTGAGTCTTGAATACAATCATATAATGCCTGAATAGTTGATTCTTCTTCAATTAGCAACATCATCAAGACAACCAAGCTTGACTATTTTTAACAGCGACCCTATAACACTAATCAAAATCCAAATTACAATGGAAGGAATCAAGCAAATGGCAACACTCTAGCCTCCCGGTTAGTATAAAACCATGGTCTCATTATCATTTCACATGTAAGAATAATCTATCATCTCATTCTCCAGCTGCTCATGATGCCATACATTAATTTCAAATAACAATTCATAAGTCCTCTTATTTTCACACAAGTGATGCCAAACATAGGATTAGCAAACAAAGCCAATCCTATGCTTCAGTAAATGGAGTAACCAATTGAGGCTAGCATACAAAATTCTGCAATATGCAATTACTTTTTAAACATGATATCCTGAACACTTGCAAGGAGTAGGTTTTAAGAGTGCAACAAGAAAAATCCATTGAATTTATTTTCTCATTCCATCTAAGACTCTTCTAATAGCTTAAAGATGAATCTCACATTCATTTAAAGACATCTGAGCAGAACAAGAAACAGCTAACATTCATTTCGTACCATCAATACTCACACTACATTAACTATACACTAACATTGTAAAACATAGTAGAAAAACATAACTAAACAGAAAAAACATTATTAAAAAATGTAAAAAAAAATGAAACTTTTGGGGACCAAATTCAAAAACCTGAGCGAGTGTCAATTTCTTGGACTCATGGCATTTCATAAGCTCATCATATTGCTGCTTGATCTTCCTCTGTGTAGCACTACTCGATGATGTAAACGGGTAAAAACAAACCAATTCCTCCTTGATCCGAGAACCCAAAACCGGACCTGAATTCTCCTTATCACAGATATCTTCACCACCACCATCTTCTTCTTTCAAATGCGAGGAGGTGCTCTTCTTCTTGGCCCTCTTCTTCTTCTTCTTCACTCTCTGATGCTCGCCCGACTCACACCTCTCCGGGTCGTTATCCGGGTCGCCACCACCCTCTCTGTTCACGAACAAGCTCGCCCATTTGGGAGAATCAGTGGGTCGGATCTCGATGAGAAGCTTGTGGGGCGGGTGGGCGAAATGGATCGGGTTATTTTCATGGTTCGGATGATGGGTCGTGCCCAAAGTCTCGGACAAAGAACGCTTTAATTCGAATAGGTCGTTCTGGGTCTGTTGCTTTTGCTCTGTTTTCTTCAGCTTTTTGTAAACAGAGAAGGAAAAGGCAAAGAGAGAAAAGGTGAAGAAGAAGATGAAGGAGCACAAAGAGAACATGGGTGTTTGCGTTTGTCTTTGGGTTTGTGTTTGTGAGTGACACTGACATGGAAATTTAGAACCCAGATTGGATAGATAAGGAGGTGCAGCAGCCGCCATTAAAACGCGTCATTCAAGAACGAAACAGAGGGGGAGAGAGAGAGGGAATTGATTTGTGAATGGAGGGTGGCTTATGTCTGTGCGTGAGTGGGGGTTTTGAATTGATTGAAGATGAGGTAAAGTGAGAGAGGAATGTGTTGGTGTTGTTGCTTCATAGTACGCTGCTTTGAAGCTTCTCTATTATCTTATAATTCTTATTCACTCACTCCTTCTACTCTCTGTCTTCGTGTTGCTTTTCTATGGAGAGAGAAGAAGATTGGGATTGGGCCTACGTGTGTGACATGCGCTGTCGTTTTGTGTTACATAACAAACTCTGTCATCACCCATTCACCCTACCCTACAATGTAGGGATTTCTATGAGGGAGTTTCCATTAAAAGATTTCTAGGAGGGAGTTTTCATTAAGAGATTTCTCCAGAGAATTTCTATTAAGGGATTTATACGAGGGAGTTTCAATTAAAGGATCTTTATATTATTACTTCTAGTGTAATATTTAACTATGTATTATATGTTCACGGAATTTATTTATGGTACAAAGACTATATTATGTATAATTGTATAAGAATAGAATTAGCAATTTACAGATCTAGTCTAATATAGAAAAATTGGCTTGAACTTGTTAAAATTTAAGTATTAAAAGTGTGTTTGTAGGCAAAAATAATAGTATTAATATCGTATTTGTATGATATATGTGTACGTACGATTAAAATTTTCTATAATGTATATTCATTTAACCTATGTTAACTTACCATTTTTAAGAAAAACTTGTGTAAAATTATTTATATCACTTATTAATGTTGAGTCCATAATGGTCGCGCTAAGAAACAGTATATGCCAAATTTAATGATAATTTTTGGTTTTAAACTTTTAGACAAATGTCATCTTTTAGAGTTATGGCACTCATCATTGCTACTTACTATTAATAAAATAAAGTCTTTGCTACTTAACAGAAATAGCCCCACGCATATTTTTCATTAATTTTTGGCTTCTACTCATGGACTTCAAACTTTAAAGTCAAAACCCATGTACTACGGCTATTGGCTTAGAAAACAAAAGAAGGGAAATAAAAGGCAGAAACTAAGAAAAAAACTTGGAAGGTTTTTCTTTGGAGTTTACTGACAAGATAAAATTAGGTTCAGAAGTGGAGAATTGCATTCTAGGTTTCGTTTGATAAGGTTTCAGATTTGACCCCTGGATTGAATGTGTCAACAAAGACATGACCTTATGGGGGGGGTAATGGCTTTCTTACGATGTGATGGGTCAAGTTTTGGCTATGCCTTATTTGGTGGTGGAGAACCTTGGTCAAAGCACTGGTGCCCTCCTTTTTAAGTTAAACCATGGTCTATGTGATGGAATGGTCCCATAAAATTTCAAGGGAAAGGTCAGCTAAGCCTAATTGGCCTACTTGTACATAAAACAAGCTACAAATTTGCACTGTGGTTGGAATAAACCTTCACAGACATAGCACCAGGTGCTTATAATGGTTTCATATGGAGTTTGATAAGCTTTGATATAATTACTATTGAAAACTGTTTTACAAGAACAGAGCAATGAAACAATTGCTTCCCAAGTTACATAACGATTGAAATATTTAAATTACTAGGAAACCAGATGATTCCAAACTAAATAAATCATTGCACATGGACTCAATTAGTATCATCTCGATGTGCTTCTGATCCCCACTTCAATTTCCACCTTTTTGTAGCATGCAGGGCACCAATCAAAATAGAGGATAGTATATACATACAGCTTTATCCACAATCATCACAGACTCTATAGGCTTTCAACCATGTGTTGTGTTGTATATTTGTACAACTTCACCTTGGAAAAAAGCCAAAAATGAATGGTTGCACTGATCTTGTGTGCAGCCAAAGATAATTAAGTGAAATTTCTGTATTGGTGTGTGAATAAATCAATATAGGGCCTTCGTTCATTTACTTGAGGGACTGAGAATCATTAGCTGCAAATGGCCTCCACAGAGAGTTTCTTCATGACATTTGGACATGGATCCCCTCCAAAATTCTCAGGTGCTAAGTTTACGGAGCATGAGTTCTGTCCAATGCAACTCTGCAAGAAAAAAAATATTAATATTTATGCAGGATGTGGAAAAGGGAGGATAGGAGTAAAAAGAAACCAAGTATTAAACATTAAAATGGGCTTGGAAGAGGCAAAAGGTTCTTTTGAAACAACTGAGGCCATGAGGCTAAAGCTGGACTGTCTTTGTTAATTTGGATGAGCATAAGATCATGAGAAACAAGGATTTTCCAATAAGACCAAGGACTTGTTGGACAGAGCTGAGAATTCTCAGAATCAGCAAACTCGAAAGGAAGCTCCATGGCAGAGTTGCCAGTAAATTTATCAGTTTGCATACGAGTAAAAGCAAAGATGGCATTAGTTGGGCAGTAGCAGCATACCCTTTCAAAAGCATCGTACGAGTTGTGGGCGTGACAGTTTCCCTCACGGAAGCTTCCACAAACCCCTTCTGGCGTTCCAAAGCTAGCAAACTTTATTGATGATATTTTCTGCCCAGGGCCACATGACAAATGAGCTTTAGGCCTCAGAGGTTTATTGATCTTGCCTGAGGCTTGCATTTGAAAACTCATTAGATTTGGTTGCCACTCATAAATATCGGCACATATGCTATCTACTTCCCTTCTGACCAAAAATATTCCATTTGGATCTCCACCCCACTCTTCTAACACAACCAACAAATTGCCTGTTGGGTTTAGCCATGAACGAGGAACATGGTACCTGAAATTGTTAACAATTAACCAGTTTGTCAGTAACTTTATTTAGAAAGCATTAACCGGAACTCCAAATCAAGTTCACTTTAGTACTTACCATCTCTGGGATGCCTCCCCACAGTTACTTAAGCACTTCTTCTCACTATATGTTCCAGCATAGTTACATTCTCCACAACTACCAGATGCTTTATAAGCAGGCCAGTAGCGGCCAATACTCCTGCCATTTATCCATACTTGACCTTTGCCCATGCTGCCCATATCTAAAGCCAATGGTGAATTTCCAGCTGGTGCGTTGAAAGTTGTCTAGAACCAATACAAAAGGGACACATTATAACATGTTTTTGACACAAGCTCAAACAGAATTTTTGTAACATTGGGAAACTAACAAATAAGGTTCATTGAAGTTTAATTTACTCACTTTGTACCATGTCAGAGGCTGCCTTCGTGCCACTAAAGACCCCTGAATCCACTCAACTGAGGAACTCCCACTGAGCGAATGAAGACTCAAAGCTTCTCCTTTAAGCCCAACCTGATTAAGGATATGCAATTTAATGAATCTCTCACATCCCAGGACAATAAGAGCAGGCAAACTAGAAGGCAAAACATACCTTATAAGACCATTTCTGCCATGACAAGTCCCTCCTTCCCTCATTAAGGCCATTTAATATGACCGGGCCAAGAATGCCAGCGTTCCAAGTCTCAAAATGGGGACCAACATTCTGAACACAAATCACAGACAATACAAAGTCAAATTCAAAAGGCCTTGGGTGTATGTGATGAGTTAGCAAATATGTGTGTGTGTGTGTGTGTGTGAGAGAGAGAGAGAGAGAGAGAGAGAGAGAGAGAGAGAACGAACCGGGAGACCAACAGCAATACTTAGAAGCGCAATTTGGTTGATACCAGCTCTCAAATTCACACCTTGACTAAATGTTAGTTTTGGGAATTCTAAACTTCCGTAAGCAGTTCCTGAGCAAAATTATAGTAATAAAATATTATGGGGGGAAATTACACGATAATTAAACAATAATTTAGCACTGTTGGACAAAGAAATGTTCTCTACTATATAGTGTGTAAACCAGCAATATGGTGCCCACCTGCAAGTTGACCATTGATGAAAACACGCAAAGCATGACCAGCTGATAAGACTGTGAGTACAGGATACTTTCCGCTTCTCAAAAATTCCTCATTGGGATCAATCTTAACACTGAAAAGGGAAGATAATAAAATGGCAATGTCATAAATCTGTCGGTGGTGATTTCCTTAAAACAAATGTTTATGGAAAAAGACTGGATGGGGTTATGTTACTCACTCTGTCATGTACCACAAGTAATCTGTGACATCTCTGGTGGTATTTATCTGCTCCAACAACCCGGACGTGGTAAATGAAGTGTCACCATAAGAGGCAGTCTCATCATTGTAAGCCTGCCAAGAGAATGCTCCATGAAGAGGAACACGGGGCATCTTCATCCGTGCACTTTGGGCCCCAACCTGTACACCAATATTGGTTAAAACTACATACGTTTTATTGTCTGAACTCCAAGAAGGGATATATCTTAAAAAGGACACTTTTCATTTCTTTACATCAAGGAATATATACAGAAGTTCAAAACCACAAATCACCTAAATCATGAATAGTGTGTGAAAATTGACTCTATATTATCAATATCTACCTGAATACAATTTTCAGAGGAGATTTCTTTCTTCCAGATACATAGCTTATTTATTAATTTACCAAATCTGAAATATTTCATCAAAGTGCATTCATAATATGCAGCGCCAAATCAATTCTGACAACCATAATGGGTAAAATTAAAAGAATGTAATCAATCGATCAAAAGCTTCTTTCTCACCCTTGCAGTGTTGTAAACTGTGTTCTTGCAGTCAGGAAGGATGCTAATAGACCAAGGAGGCAGGTTGTAATGCATGTTCCCAAATGCCACTTTCGCAAATGATCTTGGATTGTAATTTGCAAGAAATGCAGCACAAGCTCCAGACTTTGATTTGAATACATGAGCCTATATGGTGATAATGGTAACAATAAGTTAGAAACCTTCCGAATCAATTTGAAAATTGATACAAAATTTCAAAGTATCTCAAGTAGTTTAACCTCTTGATAATTTCCAAGTGGTGTGACAGTGGGATCTGCAGAAACTAGAGCTGGTTCGCACAGTTTTATTGCTCTATGGAGGTCTTTCAAATGGCCCCATTTAGGTTGCCTCAATAATCCTGCATAAAGAAAGAGGCAGGATTTTTCATATTCAAGCAAAAATACATATCTTTACAAATTTACCAAATCCATTTTATACTTTCAATTACTGTAGGGGGAAGAAAAGATGCTAGAGAAAATGAGGGTTAGTTTTATGGCCCTTCAGGTGGCAAACTTATCAAATAGACTAATAAAGAAGTAATATATAAATAATTTTCCTACAGACCAATGTCAAGACTCAAGAGATTGATCATTTGTAGAAAGGGTCCATGCAAGACAGGGTAATATGTGCATCCAAAATTTGCTTTTTTTTTTTTTTTCTTTCAGTTCTATGATTCCAACTGTATGTGGCAATCACAATCTTTATACAAGGACAAAGGGGGAACTTAGTGACCAAATTTCTATGAGAAACTACATATGCCGCTTGCAGTCACTTTTTAGTCAATCTCTTGCTTACCAGATATTACTATATTAGGTGTCGCCAATTAAATGCAGTTCCTCTTCTATCTAGTCATTGCAACGACCATGCTGTTGCCGAATCACAACATACCACATCACAATATGGTGGGACACTATTATTAATAACACAAAATGCAAAGATGATAAACTGACTTTTCCTCTTGCCATATGGTAAAAGGTGACGCAAGCTCCCACTTGGCTGCATGTGGCACAGGGTGCTTGGTGACAATATGATTACATCAACCATAGAGAATCTGGAATTTAAACTTAATTCCCGCCTTCTCTCATTATAAAAGAAAAAATATAAAAAATAAGATCTACTCAAAGGTCTGTATTCAGACTGTAAAAATCAAATGTTTAATAATTTATAGAATTCAATCCTTCGCACATACCATATTCATCAAGAGGAGCGTCATAATCATAACTAGTAGCGATGAAAGGACCACCAGCAGTTCGGCCAAAATTTGTTCCTCCATGGTACTGGAATCATAAAACATGCAAATTACATTTGTTTGCCATGTTCAGGAATTTTGTTTCATGTGGTAACTTCTATAAGATAGCCTTACCATATAATAATTAATGAATGATCCACCCTTCTGTATAAACCTTGCAACTGAAAAGGCCAAGTCCTCAGCTGGTCGGTAAGGAACTGGACCTCCAAACTCGGTATACCTGCAGAAAAACATTGAAAGCATAGTCAGAAGAAGCTCATGAGCTATTATAACCTATAAGCCTTGGGTAGGTGATACAATTACAAGAACTGGTTCCTAATATGGGTGACAAGCTTGGAAAATTACCATCCAGTCCAGGCTTCTGTCCACATCTTCGGTTTATAAGCCCTGTTTGGAGAGAAATAGTCACAGTAGAAGCCATTGCAGGCATTAATCTGTTGAGACGAAATTTTATTAGAAAAAGTAAAAAAAAAAAAAAAAAAAAAAAAAAAAAAAAAAAGATGAATGAAAACAGGAATGGACAACAAGTCACACTAAGGCAAATGTCAAAACGTGTACGTTAAAGCTGACAAATTCAACAATACAACTCTCAAATCAGCTTACAAATGACATACATTTCCAGCATTTCCAAGATACGAAAAGGCCTTAATAATTTTACCTACAGCACTACCAATACAAGTTGAAAGGGCATGAACATAGTTAAACAAAGAGTATTGACATCATTCAATCATTACAAAACCTCTAAAAGGGCCAAAAAATATTAAATAATGACAGTGTACAGTGTGTGTAAGTGAGAAAGAGAGAGAGTAATGCTCAGCCATGTGCAATGAGGAATCATTATTCATATCAACCATGACCAACTCGGAGACAACACACTATTGACTAGCAACCCCACTAAGAAAGAGGGAACATAACATGAGAACCATCCACAAATGGGTTCCAGAACATGACAAGGAAAGGAGAAGAGTGATAAAGTTAGACTACGCTTACAATAGGATCAGGGGCATCATCTTGTTTGCACATGACCCAGGGGACACCAGTGCCTAGTCCCACAGCCATCTTCGCTGCCCAGCTAGAGTAGGCTTTACCTGGTGCACCAAGTTCGTATTCCATGGGTCCATACTCATTTTCAATCTGTCACATATGGTAAAAGATAATTCTCTCAGTTTACTAACTCCATTCGTGGAATGTGTGACAAATTTGAGTAAAACTTTTGCAAGGAAAAATTAAAGCTGCAGATTGGATTCAAGGAAAGACTACAATGGTTTACTTATGGCTACCTGGGATAGAATTATTGGACCACCTTGAGACTCGAACAACCTTTCTGCTTTCATCATATTTACAATCTTTGTTGTGAATCTTTGCATTTGAGCCTTCATAAAAATATTCAGAAATCAAATTTAATCAAAGTGTAAATAAATCAAATAAATGAAATAGCGAAAAAGACAGGAATATATATTATATATGGAAGAGGAAACTTCAGGTGTAAGATGATAATGCCAAACCTTAAAAGGCCCATTATCTGTTCTGAATTGGATACCAGGAACGTACTTCAGCCAAACAGGGAATCCCCTGAAAATTGAAACAATAAATTTTGCTTAAAATCTCATAACTTAGTACTGAACTGATGCTATTTTTAGAAATTACATAACTTAGACTATTACCCGAAGTTCCACTCAGCACAAACATAAGGACCAATCCTGAGATGAACATAAAGGCCTGCCTGCTGAATCAGCTTGATAAACTTGACCAGATCATAGTTGTCTTCAAAATAGTACTACAAAAGAGGAAAATAAAAATAAGGAAAAATTGTAATGAGTAATTGCATGGCCAGAAAATAAAGCATCAAAAACAGATGGTGTCACTATCAATTACTTTGCCAGGTGAGGGTTCATGCCCATTCCAGAAAACATAAGTCTGGATCACATCTAAACCTCCTTCTTTTGCTTTCTGAACAAGATCTGGCCACATCTGAAACAAAACCAAAATCCCGAGTCTTAAAAGAGATCAAAAAATACTAGAACCAAAAATTAAATTAAGTAAAGAGGATGAGGATGAGAATATAGAGGTACCCAGCTGGCGAAAAACAATTAAGGAGAGCAAGAAAATGAAAAGACAGAAATTTAGAGAGACCCATGAAGCACATTTGGTAATGTTACCTCAGGGGAGCTTCTTGGGTAGTGAATAGATCCAGAAATGAGGATCTTCCTCTGCCCATTAATGATAATAGCCTTAGAGTCATATGACACAGAGGCTCTCACAGAACAAACCCATGATGAACACAACAACACCACCAGCACCACATTCCACATTGCAAGCCTCAGACCCATGAACATAAACAGCAAGCTTTTCCACCCTTAAGCTCCACCAATCCAAAGCAGTGCCCTTTTTGTTATATTCTTTCTTCTTTGTTTCTCTGCCACTTTAGCATATGCTTCCTTTGGTGTTTGGGTGTCAGAGAGAGAAAGACAAGGAAACCCAGCTGGTTATGTCTTCCTTTTTCTTTGTCTGAGAGGTCTCTTTATTTTCTTGTAGGGAAAAATGGGAGATGAAATGAGAGAGAGAGAGAGAGAGAGAGAGAGAGAGAGAGAGAGAGAGAGAGAGAGAGAAGTGAGGTTTAGGGAGTTGGGTTTTCAGACTAGTGTAGTACCACTGCCAGTAAGTGAAGATTAATGGTTTATGTGTGCAAAAATGAAGATGCTTTGCAGCTGGTTTTAAACACTGAAGTATGGAGGCTTTGAAAGTGACTGTGGGTCCTGTGTGACCCACTCTCAAGGCCTTTGGGACCCATATTTTGGCCTCACTCTCACTGAGAAGGAAGCTTTATCCAATGGGATCGATTGAATATTTTTGTTTTGTGGAAAAAATGCTTGTTAATAGAAAAAATAGTTTATTTTGGTCTGAACAAAAAAAAGAAGTTCTTTATTTTTGGCCAGGGAAAAAAAATAGTGCAAGTATTTAGAGAAAAGGGTAATTAACCCTTAATCTCTTTGGCTGTTTGTTAATTTGTATCTTTTTATAGTTTCACAAAGATTCTCAACTCAATCCCCATACGGTCGGTTCTTATTTTATTGGCCGAAATATTTGTGTCTGTTCTATTGATTTTCAACCCCACTCGCATATAAAACGCGTGAACTGTCATGAACACTAAATAATTTTTTGGTCAAATAAACACTAAATATTCAACGTGAATATTTTTGCTGAATAAATGCAATGTGCATTTCAGGGTCTTCTAAAAGAAAGTACATTTCAGGGTCACCTCGGTAAATATAAATTTTATTTTACAAGCAAATCCGATTGGTTGATTTGTTGAATTAGGTCTATTCACGTGTGGTTTGGGCGCGTGATGAAGCATCCCTCTTCGTACTTACGTTAATTAATCTTTTTAGTTTTGATTTTTTATTAATGCTTTGAATAATATGTTTGTCAATTGTCACGGACTTTTGTAGGACTCATCACAAGTCAATAAGTCATACACGTTTTTCTCAATATCCACAGCCCACAGGCTTTTTTTTTTTTTTTTTTTTTTTAAATTTCAATAATT
>QANW01003611.1:2106827-2120667 GCA_003254865.1 Dryas drummondii
TTTTTTTTTTTTTTTTATGAGAAAATATCCACAGGCTTTGCATTAGCAAAACTTTGGGTAAAAAAATGTAAACTCCGACATTTTTTTGTTATATGTCAAATTGAATCATGAATAAGGTTGATTTCTTGTATGAATACGTAGTACAAAGTATAATTTATAACATATTAAATTATTTAGTAAGAAAATATTGTACAAATTATACATGAGATTGTCTACATGCCGATAACAAGCTTGGATTTGAACTTGGATTTAGTTTAATTGTTAGCCATATAATTAACATACACCACTCAATGATTAATTAAAGAGAAAACTTTAGAAAAATGACTCTTATTATACCACCAATTGAAAATGTGACATTTATTTTGTTATAATTAAAGATCTCAAATTTTTTGTTTGGCTCAATTAAAAATTTTTGATCAAAAATACTAATTTTAAGGGGCAAAAGCGTCTCTTTGCCTAAAAAATAATTATAAAAAAAAAAACTAAATAAAACTAAAAAAATCCACAAACCCTTCCACACCCAGCCCCAACTATCCCCACCTCCATCTCTTCCCTTCTCCGGTCAGCAGCAGTCCCTTACGGTCGATGACCCTCCGCACTGGCAGCTAAGGGTGGAATCGATTCGGTAAGCGAACCGATTGGCATGAACCGACTCCGGCAAAATGGCACAAAACGGGACCGCCACCAAACCGACTCATGTCGGTTAGCGACTGTTTCAGGTTCAGTGGGCTTCGATCGGTGATATTGGCGATTCAGATCGGTGATTTGGTGGTTCCGATCAGTGATATCACAACCGTTTCTGACACGGATATTTGCGGTTCAATACGGTTTCAATGCCGAAACTGAAATTTCAACAAACACAACTGACCAATCGATTTGGATATGAGGTCGATTTTTTTCGGTTGAGCGGTAAAAAAACCGAGCCATATTGGCAACCCCTTCCCCTGCACCGGCCTCTCTTATGCCGCATCTCTATCTTCCTCTCTCTCACTCAGCGCCAACACACCACCACCATCAGGGCTCCTCTTCTTCTTCCTTGGTCTCCCTCTTTTTCTACCTAGAAGACGCGATGCGTCGTACTCTTCCCACCACCAAACAAACCGAGTAGCTCTGATTAATTTCCTACCACGTTCCTAAATTTTTCTTCCTTCAAATCCATTATGTACGAATCCAGCGCCTCAAGGACCTTGCCGTTGCTGAGGGAACCACTCCCGCATTTGGACTCGGGTTCAGTGAGAAGGAGAAGGCAGCTTTCCATTTTCATCAATTACTCCACAGTGTCTTGCGTCTGGTTCTCTGGTGGTGGAGTGAGCTTCTTTTGTGAAATCTGCGGCGGCTTCTGCTAAAATTGAAGCCTGCGGCCATGAAGGAACATTGTATGGAGTGAGTCTGAGCCCTAGGTTCACTGAAATCACAAAATTGAATCAGATATGCGTCTGTGAGTGTAGAGAGAGAGAGAGAATAAGAAAGAGAGTACCTAACTTTGTTGGGTGAAAGAAGAGGAGCGAAGGGAGGGTGAATGGAGCAGAGAGAGATGCGGTGCAAGGGGAGGCCAGTGTGGGGGGAGAGGGTTGATGAAGCAGAAGGATGGGTCGCCGGAGAGGGGAAGGAGGTGGGGTGTGAGAGGTTTTGTTGATTTTTTTATTTTTTTTATTTCTTTTAGTTTGCAAACTATTTTTATTTTTTAGGTAAAGAGACGTTTTTATCCCTCAAAATTGGTATTTTGGATCAAAAATTCTTAATTGAGTCAAATACAAAGCGTGAAATTCTTAATTAGAATAATGTCACATCTTCAACTGCAACAATGAATATAATAAAAATCATTTTCATAAAATTTTTCCTTAATTAAATTGCTTTGCGTTTCTACAATTAATGTAATCAAGGTAAAGGAATTCATTACTTCATTGTCGAAACTTGTTCTATATAAGTAGCCATGGTTAATTAGTGATGATGACGATGTATTATATATGCCTAAGTTGCCAATTGTCAATGCACGCACCTCGTTTTGGAGTTGTCCAATCAATTATGATCCATTACTAATTAATCATCATATATGAGTCAAGATTAAAAAAATCATTATATTTATTAGTATTAATCATGTATTATATAAGAGTATAATTGCATGGAGTAATTTTCAAACTATATATGTAAACTTAATACCACACAAATCATTTTTTTTGCCCCACTTCACAATGTTCATGGTTCACATTATCATTTTTTAATTTTTCTTTCAAGGTTTATTCATGCAAAAAAAATAAAAATTAGATATCTAACTTTAATATTGAAATGAATTAACGAATACAATATTTTGGTCATAAACACTGAAATGGTCATGATGATAATTAAATAGCTAATCGATTTAGTTAATTTTGACCATGAATAATTTTTAAATGAGAACTTAAAAAATATACGTCCATAATTATGAAAGTATTGTAGAGTATGCCAAAAGAGTATAGTTTGTGGCCGTATTAATTAAGTTATATATATAGTAGTGTATGTTTGAAAATAAATTTATTTACAATCATATTGTAAATCATATATTTCACATAAATGATATGCATTTACCTATGTGGTTGATATATTGATAGTTTTAACTTTTATTAATTTACATAGTTGATCCATGGAGATATATGGTTGATTAACTGTCAAACATATATGGTTCTAATTATTTAACCTCAATAGCAATCAAATTAATGATGATGAGGATGATTGCTAGCTGCGATGGATTGATGGCATCAGATTGGTTAGTTCCGTAATGCATTGTTGTTGCCACACACATGCAATATCCCAAAATGAATGCGACCATTGATTAATTAAGTAGGTGAAGAGTGAAGAGTGAAGACTCATTTTACAATCAAAATTAAGCGTGTAGGATGATCGATGAGTATTGTATATAGCTAGAGCTAATTAAAACACAGTCATATGAAAAGCAAGATTTGATTGCAAGAATTAAGTTTGTAACTTGTAACAGGTTGCTTAAAATAATGCATGCAACCACCAGTCTACCAACCAGTTACTCATGAACCACTTTCCTTCTCTTCATTCAATTCAATGAAGAGTACCTCGAAACACCATGTTCATTTCATACACCACTGGCATCATTTTCAATTAGGTCGTCTAAATAAGGAGAAACTTGGCTTTTCTTTCTTTGTTAATTTGAGTTAAATATTCATTTCAATTCTCACATGTTTTTGTATATATATATATATTGTTTAAAGAATTAAAGATCTCATATTGAAAATTTGAAGTATTGCATAGTAGTTTATAAAGATTTAGGCTACTCTTTCTATTGCCAATTGATTTTAGAATAAATACTTAAATTTTTTTATGATATCATAATAGGCTATCGACGTATGTATTGGGCTAAATGAACGGCCACACATATATCCACATTACTCAATATGAATTGTTCACATGTTAGATTTGAGTGATACTGCACATGCGGAAACGTATTAAGAGTAAAATCCCATATAAAAAATGTGAGATCTTATATAGTAGTTTATAAAAGTTTAGGCTATACTATTTTTATTATAAATTGATTTTGGGATGAATAATCTCTTTATTTTTTTCTTAATAATTAGGATAAAATTTTTGTTAGCATCAGTCACTTACAGGCTTTTGAATGACTGACAACATTGATGGTAATTATGACCAATTCATGAAATGCAGTCACTTGTCACATGGACAATTACATTTAGCTGTCAAACAATGTATATATCCAACTTATATTCTCCTTGGATCCCAAAAATTTAAACTGTCATAAACCGAGTCACAATGTGTATGAAGCTTACATAGCAATTAGCAAACCTAGAGATAATGCCTTTTTGCTTTTAACCAAACTTCTTGCCATGTCTTCTAATCCACTCAAGCATAGGGATGATCACATGGAAATCGAAAGGTAACAAAAGTGGAGCTCCATGGTTCATATCGCTTGTAATTGCAACAAAGACTTGTATGGGCCTAATTATGATCTCTCGAGGTTTAATTTTATTCTCCACCAAAATTCTTCAGAAAGCAAGTTGTGAAAAAACAGCTGAGATAATGCCTTTTTTGCAAGAAAAATAAAGAATAATAAACTAATTAAAAATATTGTATGCATATATATATAATATATATATAATTGGTTGAGGAAAATACAGAAAGCTTTCACTTTCAGATATCAAAAAGAAAATGGTGATGGCTTACTTGCCCGGAAATACAAAAGAAAATGCAAAAGAGCCAGAGAGCTTTTATAAAGGTATTGTATATTTGTATGCATTAATAGTATTAGTATTATTAATATATTAAGAGTCCCATAAACAAAGCAAAGCATGCAAAAGAGAGAGAGAGATAAGAGGCTTGCATGCACTCCTTCTCCACACCTACCGATCCAATATATTCCCCGTACCATGCATTATTATTTACTAGTTTAAGGCACACGCCTACTTACTTCCCCCTATTTCCAAGATTTCTTTGTTTTTTTTAATTATTTTTTTTTAACATATTTCCAAGATTGTCTAAACCTAAATCATATTACTTTAATAAAGCTATTCTCTTATTATGTTAGCCTCTATAAGACTAGCCACCCTTCTAGCCTTCTAGGTAGCTAGTAAATGGCAATTTTGTTCTTAGGAATGCAAACTTTGCTTCATTTAGTGAAGGGTATTTGTGAACTTTCTCTTCCATTCATTGGATGGATGTGCTTTGTTGTTTAATAGGAAAATATGTTCTATTATATTCACACATTTTGTTGTTTTCCAAGTTTTCTTTCCATGCATGTTAGCTGTGGAGGAGAATCTGAGCATTAAATTAATGGTACAAATTAAAATAAACAAGAACGCGGTTTTCATATATTTGGTTGATTAATATATAGAGATTAATTCCAAAATTTTGATCAAATATATATAGATATATGCATGCAATTATTGTTGATGTATACATATATATATATATAAATCCAAGCTACAGATCGAATGGAAATTTCCACAACAGTTCAAACATATGGGACAGATATATAATATAATGCAGAAATTTCCTCTTCAATTATATATAAGGTTCATTGACTTTAGGTACCAAATTGTAATATTTTTTCATTTTAATCACCAAAATATTTATATCATTTCATTTTAAATACTAAATTTCAGTTTAAGTACTAATTTTTAAAAATATGGTTATACCGAACTGTGACTGTCTAACAGTCATAACTTTTTAGCTCAAGTATATTTATATCCACCAACTATAGGGTCTATTTTAAATTGGTCCACAAACTATAAAATATTTTAAATTTCCCCATTAACTATAGGGTTCATTTCAAGTTGGTCCACAAATTATAAAACATTTCAAATTTCCCTATTAACTATAGGGTTCATTTCAAGTTGGTCTACGAACTAACAAAAAACATACAAAATGATAGACGAAATCGGGTTGACAAAAAAACTGAACCGAACCGGATTATTTATATATATATATTTATTTATTAAATAAAAGTTATATATTTTGAATAAAAAAGGTATAAGGTGTTTTTGAAACATGCTGGATTTGAACCCATGACCACTTGAAGAGAATGAAAATGTGAATTCCCACTACATCATTTAGTCACTTATGATATTAAAGTATATGCAATATATTTATAGGTATACTGATACTTGAAATATAATAATTTATAAAATTATAATTGGTATTCTACACCATAACCTTATACACTAAACCATAAAGTCTGAAATCTTATACCTTAAAAATTAACCCTATACCCTAATAATTTTAGTATATAAATTATAAATTATAGTTTTGGACTTTTAGTAATATGTTTACAATATAGAAACTATAAATTATATAAAATATAAACTAGTAAAATTTTTAGACTTTTTGCAATGATAATATTTAAATAGAGACCTAAAATAACATCTTAACAAAAAGGAATGATATGTAAACTATGTTTAATTTTATAAATTATTATATTTCAAGTATTAGTCTGCCTATAAATATATTACATATACTTGAATTTCATAAGTGGTTAAGTGGTGTAGTGAGAATTCATACTTTGACTCTCCTCACAAGGTTATGGGTTCAAACCCTAACATGTGCAAAAAACAACTTACATTTTTTTTATTCAATATATATAACTTTTATATAATATAAAATATATAAATAATCCGGTTCGGTTTGGTTTTTTTGTCAACCTGGTTTTGTCTACCATTCTGTATGTTTTTTGTTAGTTCGTGGACCAACTTGAAATGAACCCTATAGTTAATAAGGAAATTTGAAATATTTTATAGTTCGTGGAGCAACTTGAAATGAACCCTATAGTTAATGGGAAAATTTGAAATGTTTTATAGTTCGTAGACCAACTTAAAATGGACCTTATAGTTTGTGGATATAAATGTACTTGAACTTAACTTTTTTATTGATTTGTTATTTTTTCAATATTTGCAAGGCTTAAACTTTAATATTTAATCTCTGAGTTATAAGACTTCATCCACCAAGCCTAAATGAAAAACATTAAACCCTTATAAATTTTGAATTTTTATGAATTTGAAACAGTCACAATTGTGATTATTCGACAGTCACAACTGTATATCATATCAATTTATAACCTAATCCAAAATGTTTTGCTCTAGGTTAGTATCTAAACTAAAAAAAATTAGTATCTTGCTGTTTTTCTAAAAAACTATTGATATTTGGTATTTAATTCAAATTTTCTATTATATATACTCCCACAATATTGTGGAACATTTTTCAGATATTTTTTAAAAGGTTAAACAAAATGCAATGCGAAAAAACGAATAGGGAATTTGCATACATATTGAAGTACGTTGAAGCATCAAGAAAGTGAATAGAACTATATATTGATAAATATGTATAGTTAAGGGCATTAAAGTGGAAAAGGCATATATGACATGCATATCTTGCAAGAGATAGTTACTTGTAAATGTAATATTGTAATGCCCATCATATATGACCCCCAACCAACTGTTGCATAAATATATACCCACCACCCAAAAGGGCCTTTCCCATTTTTGATGGCAATTGGCAAATGATGCTAAATATTATATATGCTAAGATATATACAATCATTACTAATTTAGAATCTGATTCAGTAGGACGTACGTATATAGATATTCTATATACGTATATATTAGCAATTGTTTTGTCAATTAAATAAATTATTTAAAAATGTCATTTATATGTCGGTTATTAGAAGATGAGAATAATCTTATAAAAAGACCATATATAGTAAATACATTTTGTATGTAAATAACAAATACAAATGGACTAATATATCAAATCCAATTCCTCTCTTATGGGTATCTCATTCTTATATAAATGGTAATACGTATACACACTTATATAGCATGTTGTAAATTCACAAACTCCTTTGTCCATACACTCAATACAAGACATGTACAATTGTACACACTACAACGAATATTTCTTGCATATTTGGGCAAAGCCATATATACATGAATGAATGTTTGCGTGACAATGAGGGAGTGGGAAAGTCCAAAAGTGGCCAAGATGATGACCAATCTGGTGTTTGGTTGTTTATACTTTCTGGGTTTGGAATTGGAATCACATTCATGTTTATTTCAAATATACCAAACCTAACCCTCACATAATCCATATTCCTCTTTCCAATTAGCACCCCATATTGGACAGTTTTGGCAGAGCTCAGAGCTCTTTCCCGCCCATTTGACTGTTGGGACAGTTTTTCAACTGCATGCACCGAATTGCGTGAAGCATGCAATTTTGCATTAAAGACAACAACAACAACAGCCAAACAACGCTCAGTTTTTGAAATTCGGAAACCATATTTTTATACTTAGATTTTGCTCCCGTACGTGTGAATCACTATAACAAATTAACAACCATGAGTTCCTAGCTTCCACGGTTCCACCCCAAACAACTCTTTTAAAAAAAAGAAAAAGAAAAAGAAAAAAAGAAACACTTTTGTCTCATACGAATAACTGGAATTTGAGAAAATGAATGTATGTGTTTAATAGGTATTAATTAATATTGAAAGAGATGTCTGAATTTTAATTTTAACTTATTGATTTGGTAGTGAAATAAAGATTCGATTTGGCGTTGTATACTTCACTTTTCTTGACATCACTAGCTACCATCAATATCGAGTGGTTTAATTTATATATAAGATTTATGATGATGTGTTTGGTTTATAGATAAAGAGTTCTCTTAAATTCATATTAATTTGTCATTTTTGTATCAAGTGATCTTCAATATTTTGATTAGTTAGTTAATCTTTGATTATAACAATGGAGTTAGAATTTAGCTAAACTAGAATTCTTATCTGAGTATTGATGTTCATGGTTTAGAGTTTAGTGTCTTATGACTCTTATCTCAAGTTTGAAATTTGGAATTCGAAGCAACGATGGGTAATGGCCTAATGGGTTAGTGGGTTACATACACAATCTTCCCCTAAAAACAAAGAGAAACTTTAAAATTGCGGCGCTAAAGAGTTTAAGGCATTGGGGGATGTATCATGTGTGGTTCTGTCACGACTCACGAGTGGTTGTTTTAGACATTTTGAATGCAAAACAAATAAAAGTGAACAATCTGTGTCTCAAATTTCAAACTTGGTTTTCACTTCACACCACCCAAGTGGGTGCTTATAGCAGCAGAGACCACGCCCACTAGTTGCACTGTGCATCACTAAAAAAAAAAAGAAAAAAAGATTTAAAGTTGTTAAATTAAATGTCTTTCTCTTATTTATCATTAAAAGCAAAAGATGAATGGCATGTGAAATTATGTAGTTGGAGTCTTGGAGATGATGGAAATCAACATTAATAGAGTGGGTCTAAGCGTGCATGCGTGGATAGCCCTCTGCCTTGCTAAATATATGTATAAGGTGGTAGGAAGCCATAGTTGATCATATGATTCATGTCATATCATGTTGCTGTCTACATATATCTATGTAGACTGTAGCTGGTGCTTCACAACCACATGGTCTTTTTGCTATAGGTGGGCTTCAGTACATTGCTCCCATCTATATATAAGGTCAATTCCCCAAATAGCAGCTTTCTTTCTTACAAACATCTTGATTAATTTGTGATAGTCATAAATCTAGTTTTCCTATCATTTTTAAGAAAATATGAACGAATAAATTGAGTTGAGTTATAAAAGCGAATTGATGGAGAAACTTTCCTACACAGATCCATCAACTCATTGGGTTATGTTTTATTTATTTATTAATTAAGAAAACCACTAGTATATCAAGTACTAAATAACACTATATTCACATGTCATACGGCATTATTATCACATACAAATATACAATATATAATTTTTTTTTATATAAAATAATTAAATTGAAAAAACTAAAAACATGTGGACCCCAGTACTTTTGGACTCACCACTTCATTTGGTTTTTTTTTTTTTGGCCACCACCACTTCATTTGGTTAAAGGTTGTAACTTGTAAGCAATATATATTAATGATGCCATGATGGTCATTAATTTGCTTGATCATCAGCGGTGGGAATTCCATTTTAGTTAAAATTGTTGATAGGATCTTTGTTGCTTTTTGTCATTTCCTGTCAATAAATCGTAACCATATCAAATCCTATCTCATCTACCTATGCATGACAGTATGTTGGCATGTTGTCTAAAAGCAAAATTAAAAAAAGCAGATTCCTATCTCCTCCATCATTAAAATATGCATCATAATAATAAAAATTATTATTATTATTTTTAATTATAATTATTGGATAGAATGGTCAAGCAGTTGTTTTGTACATTGACTTTTATGTCTTGCAATTGACAAACACAGCCTTCGTTCACATGAAGGTTTTACAGAAATTTTAAATTATAATATAGAAATAAGTTAGAGGAGAAGGATTAATGATATTCTATTTTTTAAATAAATTTTGACATAAATTTTTAACGTGGTTTACTCTATATAGGAGTTTAACGATTCAAACTGTCTATTCTATAGGTCTCCATTAAAAGATCATATTTATAAAAAAATTAGGTAAATCAAAAATTATTTATCTATAAAAATTAAATGATCAACATTTTAAGTGTTTATTTTGTTAATTTCTTAATTTTTGATTTACCTAATTTTTTATAAAAATAATTTTTTGATAAAAACTTACAAAATTGAAGATTTGAATAATTAAAATTTTATATAAAGTAGATTCCATTGAAAATTTATATAAAAAAAAATGCCATGAATTCGCTTTTTAAATTAAAATTATTAAAAGAATGAGGTCAAAATGGTAACCCAATGAAAGGAGCCCAAATCCCAATTCATATGGACGGTGGCACCGTGGCACTACATTGGTGGGCGTGGTTGCTTTACAGGGACCTTTGTCAGCCTCTATGTATTACCCATTTATAATTTAAATTAGACCGTACATATGATATGGTTAGTTGTGAGTCTGTGACAGTGAGCCAGTGTCAATGAGCTTTAAATCAATTTGACCCCACCAAGTTAAAGCACATGTTAGGTTGTGTAGAAAGTAGAAACCAGCTAGCTAGCTTAGGACTCATCTGCCTTTCACTTCAACTATAATTGCATGCTTGGAATTAAGTTCAAAGATTGATTACCTAATAAGCAAAGCAAGACACACTCCATCCACTCCTTGTCTAAAAAATGTATACCACCCCACTGGCCACAGCTGCTTGGCTGCTGCACATTGTCAATTATTGAACACCACCTTCAACACCCACATGCACCAGGCCCATCACTATGGGATTGGGATTAAGACTTGTATCATATGTGATTATCATGATAATCTAAGAATTACCATTTACCCAGTAGGTCCAATTTTGAAAAAAAGCCATTTTTCATTCATTTTTAGTCTATTTTTTTATAGACATACAAATATAATCTTCAAGTAGTGCTCGAACCAGCTCAAATAGCATTTATACCTGCTTAAGCAGTACTCGAGTTCTTAATTTAAGTTTAAAGTTTAAAGCTAAAGAACAAAAAAGATTAAAAGTATCTAGAATGTGCAAAATTTGGCTAATGTAAAAATAGTAAGGAGTAACCAAAAATATGATTCAAACTAAGAATTTCTTGGAATAATTGTACGTACACTTCTACAAATTAATAGTTGTGTTTCATGTGAATTCCATGCTATACATTTGGATTTCTTTGCTTAAATAATGCAAAAACCTTAGTTTGGACATTAGGGGGACAAGAGCCAAAACCCAAGTTTGGAACTTTCATGCAAGTATTATTATTGCTAAAATCGATCCACATTCCACACCAATTGCATTATCCAAAAAGGGGAAAACAAAACTACAAACTCTAATGTACAATTTTTGCATTTTGGTACTTGGAGTCTGCATAGGGTCTCAACACACAAAAAGTCCCCAACAACATGACCAGTGCATTTTTCCTTGTTATATTTTGTGGTAAAATGGGTCCTCTTCTAGATTTTAATTTAAGTACTGCCTCATAATTTTGCCAACTGCACCTTCAGCTAGTGCAGGGTCCCCATGGTCTTACCATGAGCATGAACAAACATACCCACATTTCTCAATTGCCAAATTAAATTTTGGGGGAATATTGACTTCTTGCCCACCCCACTCTAAATATATATATATATTTTTTTATTTATAAAAAGAAAAGAATGACATACTCCTTGCTACATATACTAAAAAAATGCTCTACCATTGAAATTATAAGTTTGTACTCAACCCCTAAAGATTATCAATAGTTTGTACTCTAGTTGTATTATCTTTTCCCTTTCTTTCAGCATGGGTGGGCTGATGTTGATGAATCTCCATGGCTTTAGTTTTTTTTTTTTTTTATAAATAATTTTCTTGATTTAAATTGAGCAGGATGAGGATGACAAATGAAATAGTCAAGAGGCAACCAGATGAGGGTGACACATCAATGAAAGAGATGGGACGTCCATGAGACAACACAAACATAATCCGTACGTAGGAACAGTTTGATATATATCATCCTACAAAGATGAAGCTTAATTACTTAATTAGCTAAAAGAACAAGAAGAGGAACAAAAAGCTTATAATATATATAATTATTTTTGCAAGACAATTTAGTATATTATCTTATTAATCGTCAATTAAAACTGTTAATTAAGTGAAATTATATCTTAATGTACAATCCTGCAGATTGATATGATCAAATTGTTAAATAAGAAAATATTATTATACACACACACATAAATATATATATTTAAACTTTGGGTTTTTCCATCTTATATTGTGGGTACAATAATGTCTTTTCACAAATTAATATACACAATTCTGTATAAATTTGCAGTAATACTGTTGATATCACATTTTATTGTCATGTCTATAATTTATTTTATATATAATTTATTATATGGATAAAAATTTATAATATATACACTTGATGTACAAAAGAGCACTATTCTTGTGGATGAGTTTGCCACATAAAAAACTTGAAGTTTATCTATTATGGATCAATTGGGCTCATTGTCTGATTGTCACATACCAAGCTGTGGCAGTCAACATTTTTGTCCTTGGATTTAGTGGGTCCGAACACAACAAGAGTCTGGATCTGACTAATTATCTGTCATGATGTCATCGTATGGATGGATCTTACCAGGTTACCCAAAACAATAGATTGGGCCTAGCTGTTTTGTTTCTGTGTTTTCACTATTTAGTTATTTATTTATTTATTTCAGAAAAGAAGAAGAGCAAAAGTTGAACTCTTACAGTGACCTTGTAGAAGGTAAGGTAGCAAAAATCTCAAACATATATTGTGTGTGTGTGTATATATATTTGATATTGGGGGTTTTATGCTCTTATGAATTTATAGAGATTTAGCATATTTGGTCAATACCCTACAAAATGTAATTAACAAATAAGGCTATGGGGCATGACCCCTCCAGATTCTTTGCCCCTGATCGAAGAAACAAAAGGGTCCTAACAATTATCAAATTCTTGGAACACCATACCATAAAAGTGCATGCATGCATGTTTTTTTTTTTTTTTTTCATCATCAAAAGGCAGATAGTTTGGCTCCTTCTACTAATTATCAATTATACTAATAAAGTATATATTAATCATTTGATACTAATTAATTGAAGTAAATCACTAGTCTTGTATATATGAATCTCTTTCAGTTTCAGCCAGCAATGTCCATTTAATGTTTTTGGGATGGGGATGACATGCATTTAAGCTTATCCAAATTGTTCGAAAAGAACATCATATATGCATGAACCTACTCTTATCTTAATATCTGAGGCCAAATGGCATACACTTTTGTTCCTTTCAAGCAACATGTATATATGTATATATGCATATATGGTTAGCAGTTAGCAGTAGTTTATCCATTTGAACACCATAGATTTTTCATCTTCCAAGTAGTGTACCCAATTGTGGATAGGCCTTATCATCCTATTCATGGAAGAGATAGGCTCTCTGCATGCATGGCCTCTTTCTATTTTACCTTAACTTCTTTCCCTTTCATAAAACCAAGGGTCTATATTGCATATAATCTTATTGCTTATGAATGATCGATCCTGCATTATATAGATAAGCTCTATGCAGTGCATAGAGAAAGGGACATATTTGGAACTTGGAAGTGCCTGTCATAGTGATTACAAAAAGCTCTTTCTGATAACCAAAAACATTTTTTATAGTGTTTGATTGACATAAACAAATAAAAGAATTTTTTGGTAGTTTACAAAAGCACTCTTAGTACTTCCTCATGAATATGTAAGAAGCATTCTGCTTTATAGTGAATTTTTTGTGTGCTTTTAACAAAAATATTTTCTAACAAAAGTAGTATTTAAAATCTTTAGAGTTAATCGAAATAGTGAAAAAAAAAAAGAGGGCTGCTATTTGCACACCCTCTTTTTTCTTTTTGTAAACTTTTTTTGAAAAAAAAAAAAAAAAACTAAA
>QANW01003635.1:8151-24891 GCA_003254865.1 Dryas drummondii
ACAAAAACAAGACAAGAAACACAAAATAGCGAGTTCTAACACTCTAGGTTAAGAAATTAGTATCATAAATTGATGCAAAATGCACACTCATCAAGTGCACATATCAACCCAATTCTTGAGTGTTTGTCATTGAGAGTATGCCATAGTGAAGATTGGAGTTGAATCTATTGTGTATGTATTGATTCAGTTTTGTTTATCTAACACTTGGATTTGTGTCGAGGATGGCCTATATGACAATAGAGGAGTGAGGTATGTTATTTGAAATGTTATTAGAATCTGGAGAATACAATTTATATGCCTTGCTTTCTTATGTGATTAATGGTTGTGCGCATGAATTCAGTTGTTGGGATGTTAGAGTCAGTCTTGAGTCTTTTCTTTCCTTTATTTGCTCGAGGACTAGCAAAATCTAAGTTTGGGGGTGTGATGAGTGTGCATTTTGCATCACTTTATGATACTAATTCCTTAACCTAGAGTGTTAGAACTCGATATTTTGTGTTTCTTGTCTTGTTTTTGTATTTTCAGGTCAAATGAAGCAGAAATGAGAAAAAGAAGCAAATGGAGCCATTTTAGGACATTTCCTGGTCAAACCAGGAAAAGTGCAGAAATCCTAGTCGAATGAGGATTCCTAGTCACACTAGGAAACATCAAGTTTAGAACCATCATTGCGGAGCCAAAAATGTGAAATCCTGATTCGAACAGGAAATCTTGGTTGAACTAGGAAACCTAACCCAACTAGGGAAAGGAGTCCTAATGACACTAGGAGACCACAGGGGCAAAATGGTCATTACAAGAAGTCGAAATGGATAAGGAATCCTTCATTTACAAGAAATCCTAGTTGCACCAGGAAATGTTGGTCAAAGTCAACTCTACAAATTGAAGGTTCCAGAAGCTTCCAGAAGATGGTGGGCATCCATGGAAATGAATGGAGGGAAGAAATGAATTTGAATTCAAATGGATATGAGGGGCAAAATGGGAAGTCAAAAGTGGAGAGCCCATGGGCCCTAGGGATGCCGAACCAAGATGGGCCATGCATGCACTTGCATGGCCCCAAACCCTAGCAGCCTAAAGGCCATGCGTAAGGAGCAAGATGGCAGCCCATGCATGCGCATGCATGCCATGCAAACCCTAGCAACCAAGGAGCCCATGCGCAAGCCCAAGATGCAAGCCCAAGGTGGAAGCCCATGGAGTGAAACCCTAGCCCATCTTGTGCAAGCCACTTCAGCCCAACACATGCGAGCCCAAAGCACATCAAGGTCCTAGCTGACTTGCATGCGCCACTTAAGCCCAAGAGGACCAAGCCTTGCCGCAAGCCCACAAGCCCTAACCCTAGCTGATGCCGCAAGCTACAAGGAGAAGAAACCCTAGCATCCGCATGTCTTCTTTTCCTTGCCTCTCAAGGATTGCACCTCTATATATACCCCCTTAATTCAGAACCCTGGGGATCACTTCTCACTTCCTACACTCCAGCCGAAAATTCTTTAGTCTCTAGTTTATTTTTCTGTTCTAGGTTTTATTTTTCAGTTTTTAGTTTTGTTCTTGTGAGGGCTAGCCGAAAGTTGAGAGAGAGATAGGAGTGGTGTGGCTGCAAGGAAGAGCATCCCTAAGCCGCAAGCCTTAGCTCACCATAGCCGTGAGCCAATTGCTTGTGCAAGGTGTCTTCTCTTCCTTGTCTTGCCGCAGCCCCTCCCACCTGTTTTCCTTGATTTTTCTCCTAGTTTTCTATTTTTCTATTGGATTATGCCTTTGAATATATTTAATTAAGTTTCTGAATTTATTTAGTTTGTCTTTTGATTTTATTTAATTTATGTTGCTGATTTCAATTCGTTTATGCTTTTAAGTTTGTTTACTTTGTGTTTCTGATTCCTTTTGCAAGCATGAATTGGGACTTTATTTTGTTCTAAGAAAACACATCAACAGATCCTCCCCATTCAATCCATGGTAACTCGGCAACAAGTGGATCTGACCACTCTTGATCTCGAAATCAGTGGCTATTGTTGCATAACGGATGCAAGACGGTTGAGTGGGCAGTGAGGGTGCTGAAAAGTGACTTAGGGGCTCCAGCACATTCTCATTTGTCTCAACCATGTCGACACTTCCAATCTCCTCACTACTCGAATCTGATGCACTAGGTTGAGGGCTGACTTGAAAAGTACCTAACGCTTCAGTGTTTGGCACAGGTGTTTGGCCAAGTTTTTTTCAGGGTATAAGCATGGTGGAAATTAAATTGTTATCTTCAAGAGTTTAAATCTGGATTTTAAGTGAGAAATACCTTTCGAGTTTTATAAAGATGTCGATTTTATTATTTTTTATGACTTTGTTAATTTAGATGGTTGGCTATTGAGAAATGTGTTTGGATTTATCTTTTCCTTGAGTTCCAATAGTTTTATAACAGTCTTAAAGCTTGAAAATGGTTTTAAAACTGGGGGATTTTAAAGAGCGACGTGAGGTCTTAGAGTTAAATGTGGTTATAAAGGGTTTTCTGAAAAGATATTTGATCTTTGATTTCATTTCCATTAAACTGTCCACTCACTGAGTTATCTCATCATTTCCCTATTTTTGTCTAAATTTTTTCCCCAGGTAGTAGCTTTGGTGGAGGTCAAGCCAATCACATCGAGGCAATTACATCCATTTCCTTACTCGGACCTTGTAGGAGCCATTTTAATTTTGTAAAATTTATTGTAATGGAATAGTGGCTCTGATAACCAAACTTAAATTTTAAGATGGTTTTTCTTTGTAATTGTTGTGTCTAAGACCCTTTTTGGTTGTGGGAGAGGTGATTGATGTTTTAGAAGTGCTTTTACAGGTTTTGAAATTTTTGGGTTAGTCCATTTTCAGGGGAGGTTCTGCCGAATTTTTGGTAGGATTTTCCTTGATTTTGGATCCCACAGGACCTCTCCGGGTTTCAGGGTGAAATTCGAGGGCGGTTCTGTCAGTTCTTAAGACATCATGTGGTTCATTAGGCCAAAACCGCTAATCCGAACATGAGAAAGTGCTTCCCCATGACTTTCTTGCCACCTGAGAGCATTTTAGGTCACTTTTGACGAAGTAGGAGCGTTTTAGGTCATTTTTGACGAAATTGCACTGAGTGTGAACCAAAATAACCTTTCTGTGCGTTCATAAGACATCATAGGGTTCTTTAAGCCTACAACGCTAATCCCAACATGAGAAAGAGCTTCCCTATGACTTCCTTGGTACCTAGGAGAGTTCTAGGTCACTTTTGACGAAATTGGACTCAGTATGCACGAAAATAACTTTTTGTGCATTCGTAACATATCATGTGGTTCATTAGGCATAGAACACTAATCCTAATATGAGCAAGTACTTCCCCATGACTTCCTTGCCGACTAGGTGCATTTGAGGTCACTTTTGACGAAATAGGAGCATTTGAAGTCACTTTTGACTAAATAGGAGCATTTAAGGTCACGTTTGACGAAATAGGATTGAGTATGCACCGAAATGACCTTTTTGTGCGTTCCTAAGGCATCATGTGGTTCATTAGGCCTAGAAAGCTAATCCCAAAATGAGAAAGTGCTTCCCCATGACTTCCTTGCCGCCTGGGAGCATTTTAGGTCACATTTGATGAAATTGCCCTGAGTGTGAACCGAAATGATCTTTTTGTGCGTTCGTAAGATATCATATGGTTCATTAGGCCTACAACGCTAATCCCAACATGAGAAAGAGCTTCCCCATGACTTCCTTGCTGCACGGGAGAATTTTAGGTCACTTTTGACGAAATTGGACTTAGTATGCACCGAAATAACCTTTTTGTGCTTTCATAACACATCATGTGGTTCATTAGGTGTAGAATGCTAATCCCAACATGAGCAAGTGCTTCCTTATGTCCTTGCTGACCGAGAGCATTTTAGGTCACTTTTGACAAAATAGGAGCATTTGAGGTCACTTTTGACGAAATAGGATTGAGTATGAACCGAAATGACCTTTTTATGTGTTCGTATGACATGATGTGGTTCATTAGGCCTACAATGCTAATCTCAACATGAGAAAAAGCTTCCCCATGGCTTCCTTGCCGCCCGGGAGAATCTTAGGTCATTTTTGACGAAATAGGACTAAGTATGCACCGAAATGATCTTTTTGTGCGTTCGCAAGACATCATATAGTTCATTAGGGCTAGAACGCTAATCCCAACATGAGAAAGTGCTTCCCCATGACTTTCTTGCCGACCGGGAGCATTTTAGGTCAATTTTGACAAAACAGAAGAGTTTTAGGTCACTTTTACGAAATTGCACAGAGTGTGAACCAAAATAATCTTTTTATGCGTTAGTAAGACATCATAAGATTCATTAGGCCTACAACGCTAATCCCAACATGAGAAAGAGCTTCCCCATGGCTTCCTTGCCGCCCGGGAGAATTTTAGGTCACTTTTGACGAAATAGGACTAAGTATGCATCGAAATGATCTTTTTGTGCGTTCGCAAGACATTTTGTTGTTTATTAGGCCTAGAACGCTAATCCTAACATGAGAAAGTGCTTCCTAATAACTTCTTTGCCGACCAGGAGCATTTTAGGTCACTTTTGACAAAATAAGAGCATTTGAGGTCAGTTTTGACGAAATAGGATTGAGTATGCACCGAAATGACCTTTCTGTGCGTTCGTAAGAAATCATGTGGTTCTTTAGGCCTACAATGCTAATACCAACATGAGAAAATGCTTCCCCATGACTTCCTTGCCGCCTGAGAGCATTTTTGGTTACTTTTGACAAAATTGCACTAAGTGTGAACCGAAATAACCTTTTTGTATGTTCGTAAGACATCATGTGGTTCTTTAGGCTTACAACGCTAATACCAACATGAGAAAGTGTTTTCCCATGACTTCCTTGCTGCCCAGGAGCTTTTTAGATTCCTTTTGACAAAATAGGATTAAGTATGCACCGAAATAACCTTTTTGTGCGTTCATAACACATCATGTTATATATTAGGCCTAGAACGCTAATCTCAACATGAGCAAGTGCTTCCCCATGACTTCCTTGCCGATCAGGAGCATTTTAGGTCACTTTTGACTAAATAAGAGCATTTGAGGTCATTTTTGACGAAATATGATTGAGTATGTGTTCAATGTTTTCTTAGAACAAAATTAACATATATTTCATTCCAAGTATACTCGCAAGTGCACGAATTGCATCAGTAGCAAAGCGTACAAGCACGAGGTCCATCCCATAGGGAATGGTTAATACACAACAAATCAATTCAATTAATCAATAGAATAACTAAATTGGGGGGTTTAAAGAGATGGAAACACACGCACACTACACCACACGCACACACCCTTTATTCTATCTTGCAATGTTAAGTTTTCAGTTTCAAATCAGATAAGCATGCAATAACCATCCAAGGCTAATGACAGTTAATTTGAACACAATATATTAAAGTTTGACAGCTAAAAAGGTTTGGCTAGTTACTTTCTCGCAATTGTTCTCCTAATGCATAAACTAAGAGCTTCTTGGGCCTTCCTTAGCCAGTTAACCAACATGTTCCCTAGTTCAAGCTAAGGCAGCTGTTACCCATGCATGAGTCATTAAGTTTTATGAGAACGTCAAACATGCACAACATATAAGCTTTGACTATTTCCTTATAGAGGTCGCCCAACCCTACTACCAAGAATAATTCCTTATTCCCTTGTTACTCGTGGTTTAGTGTCTTTGACTATTTCACAGCTAAACCTAACAAATAAACTAGATGCAATTACCCTAAGGTGGCCAGTCAAAGGATGCAAACAACTAGTGACGGATTCAAATAGATAATGGAAATTTAATACATGCAAACATCAAAATAACAGACCAAGAGACGGATAAACGATTTGTTAAAGCATGCAAATCCATTAATCAACCTATAACTAACATGCAAGATAGAATAAAGAACTCTACATAATTAAAATGGAAAAGAAAATCAGAATAATATAAATAAATTCCCAATCCATGTTGGAAAGCAACTAATTAAACAAAACAATTAAAAACTAGAATTCCAAAAGAAAAACAAAGAAAACATCACTAAGGTGGCAGCAGCGGCGGCACAAGGCGGCAGCAGCGGCACAAGGTGGCAGCAGCGGCGGCACAAGGTGGCAGCAGCGGCGGCGCAAGATGGCACTCCTCCTTCCTCCTAGGGTTCGGCACAAAAATAAAGAGAAGAGGTAGAGGGCTGGTGGCTGCGGTTTGAAAGGAAAAGAAAAGAGAAAAAAGGAGGCTAGGTATTGGCGGCTACAAGAGAGAGAGAGAGAGAGAGAACAGCTAGGGTTTCTGAAATTTTAGAGATCAGTCCCTCTCTTTGAGTTATAACGATGTGTTTATAGAGAAGAGTGGGGCTTAGGTTTCTCTTTCTCTTCAATGTGGGATAAGTGCATTCCTTCCACACCAAGACTTATAATTTTCGGCCAAGCATGGGCCTTGGGCTGATTTGGGCTCTTTTTGGGCGTAACTCCCTTTTCAGCTCGCGGAACTGCTGCGCTACCTCTACTAAAATAACCATATCTTGAGCTAGAAAACTCGGAATCGAAATCCGTAAAATTCCCTGCGAAGCTAACATCCGTATCTTTCCAACCATATATGGCATGCTACCTGATTCATTCTGGAGAATTACAGAATTGCTGTCGAAATTGGTGCTCTATTTTCCAGGGTTTTGACTTCTTTTTCAGCTAGGATTCCTTGGGCTTTCTCTTTGTAGGCATGATGGGCTAGGGTTTCAATTAAAAGAACATGGGCTGGCTACAACAAGCAAGTGGCGTGATGGGCTTTAGGGATGCATGGCTTGCGCATGGCTATATGACTTGGACTGAATGGGCTGCAAGCATGAAAATAATGTGTTGGGCTGCCACCTCACCATACTTGTGGATTTCGACTTCACCTAGGCCCAAAGCCCAATTGACTTCATGACATGATATGGTTGACCCTTGACCATTGACTTTGACTTCCAATTTTGCCCCTCTCTTCTCTTTGGATTCGAATTCATCTCTTCCCTCCATTTGATTCCATGGATGTCCACCACCTTCTAGAAGCTTCGGGAACCTTGACTTGATTGAGTTGACTTTGACCAACTTTTCCTAGTTCCACTAGGATTCCTTGTAGATGTAAGATTCCTTGTTCATTTCAACTTCTCATAATGACCATATTGCCCCTAGTGATTCCTAGTGTCATTAGGACTCCTTTCCCTAGTAGGGTTAGGTTTCCTAGTTCAACTAGAAATTCCTGTTCCAATCAATATTTCTCATTTTTGGCTTAACAATAATGGTTCTGGTCTTGATGTTTCCTTATATGACTAGGAATCCTCATTTGACTAGGATTTCTTTTCTTTTCCTAGTTTGACCAGGAAATGTCCCAAACGGCTCTTTTAGCTCCTATTTCCTATTTATGCTTCATTCGACCTAAAAACACAAAAACAAGCCAACAGACACAAAAGGATCAAGTTCTAACACTCTAGGTTAGGGAGTTAGTATCATAAAATAGCGTAAAATGAACACTCATCAGTATGCACCAATATGAACTTTTTGTGCATACATAAGATATCATGTGGTTCATTAGACCTAGAATGCTAATCCCAACATCAGAAAGTGTTTCTGTTGTAAAATTTTATTTACTCGCAAATATACGAGTCTTGTAGTATACTAACGAGGTCGAACCTCAAAGAGTGATGCAAAACGATACACTAAGCTTAAATTTCAATTAATTTCAAACTAACCTAGTTTGGAAATTTTGTCAGTTTGTGAGGCAACTTAAAAGAAAATGCAACTAAAATATAAAGCAAATAAAGTACATGAAAGAAGAATAAAGTAAATAAAGGTGCAAGAATTTAAATATTAAATCTAGAAAGGAAAATAATAACTTTTGGTTTTGGAAGTTAAACAATGGTATAAGAACCAAGGTTAGGGTTCCACACCACTTATGAACATATTAAGTGAGATTTTTAGTAATTTCTCAAAAAGAAGGGTACCCAAGGATCCCTTGATGCCCTCTTACAAATATGATTTATCCTCAAGATTCAAGCCTAGACTTTACCAAGTCCTAGCTAATCTAAATCATAGCAAACAAATGCATACACCCAAGCAAAGCAATTAATCAAACTATCTAACTTCACTCACATCGCTTATTGAAAATCCCCCAAAGCAATTATTTATCTACATATGCATCATCATCAACACTTGCGTGTGAGAAAATTTATTCTTAAAACATTTATAAAACAAGGTCCACTCATTGTTTACTTCGAACTATGCTGAATCCTTTCCGAAGTTGATTCCTACTCACGACGCCTCACTTGTTTGCCACTCAAATCATACCAAATGTAACGACCCGACCCGAATTTCCTTGGAAATATAAAAAATTTTATTTAACTTTGTTCATTTAAGAGATTTTATAAGGAAACAAAATTTGAAAAAAAAACCTCGGAAGAATTTTTATTAAATTACTTTGGAAATATTTTGAAAATTTATTTTAAAGAATTAGGGATTTGATTTGAGAAATAAAAATATTGTGATTGAATTTTTAATTTTTTGTTTTAAATTGGGCTTGACCCAAAAGTAGTGGGCTTTCGTCTTTGATTTTGGGCACGTTGGATAGGTCTCGAGTCCACGAGTTTGTAGACACGAAGCACGCGTAAATTAGAGTTACGGTTTGAGAGTTACGGGCTTTTGAAGTGAGGGGCAAACTTGTAATTTTTCTTGGGCTGAGTTTAAATAACCAAAAGTCAGAAATTTCTCTCTTCCCTCATTTCTCTCCATCTCTCCCCGTGCTCTCTCTCTTTCCCAATTCTCTCTCCTCTCCTCCTTGGCCAAACTTTGATTGGCCACAACTCTATGATCCGACCTCCGATTTAGGCGTTCTTGGTGGTGTTGGAAAGCTATCGACGATACCTTTCTATTGGGGGTCTCAGATTAGCCATCCGATCACCCACGACAGCACAGCAAGCCACCAAAGTTGCGGCTGCACCACTGCAATATCACTGTTCCGGCAGAAATTGGATGGCCGGACCTACTGGGCTTTGTTCCCCTCGTCATGGTGAGTCCAGGCATGGTCTCCGTTCTTTCATACGAAGCTCCACGACGAAGCAATGAGCTCGGAAACCAAATCTCCACCGTCGGTCTCACCTCCGATTTCAGCCGTTTCCGGCGAATTTGTGTTCGTTTTAAAATTTAATACTCGCAGTGCACGAATCTATATATAATATAGATGGCAAGCAAGGTCGATCCCACGAGGACTATTATTGATCTTTAAATGATAATCCGAATGCTAAAAAGAAACAAGAAAACAAGACACGAGTGGTTGCCCAAGTTGTCACGCCTAGGGCAGCTGCTCACTTGAAATAAAACACACGCACACACACACGAATGGGAGAGAGTTTGTATGACTTGAAAGTAGCAAATTAAACCTAACCAAAAACTAAGATGCGCAACTAGCAAAGAGTATGAAACAACAAGTTATCTTGTGAGAATAGATTGATACATGATACTAGGACTCTAGAACTCTACCACTAGACCTCATATTCAATGTCATGGTGCAATTTCTGAAACCTTTAATCCTATTCATGAATGCATTCGCATATCCACCTATGGCATAGCATGAAATGCATAATTCCCCAAATGTATAAACTAGTGCATGGCGTCTACCCAAGTTTTTGTACTCTATATGTGACCTATGCATGGCATCTACATAGGGATGCACAAACAGAGTTCATTAAGCTTATATGAGAAAATAAATGCAATTAAACCCCTAGTGCATGGCGTCTACCCTAGGTGATTTAAAATTGATTTCACACAATCAGATTTTAGTCAATTACTAATCCTTAAAATTGTTTATAACTCACATTAGGGATTGATTGGTTGTCCTCACCCTAAATTGATTAAATTCTAGATGCAATAATCCTAGGTGATCAATCAAGGATTAGAAACAAATAGAGAACAATGATAACAATGAAATCAAAATCATCAATCCATGGAATTAAATAAATAAACAGCAGTTACACAACTTAACCATTGAATATTTGGCCTAGGGTTGAATCCTAGGCCCTAGAAAACGTGATTAGTTCATGCTAGAAAACAAGAACAGCCACGAAATCATGTTTTCCATCTAACAATTACAAGAAAAGAGAAGAAGAAGAGAAAACACCCCAAAGGAGAGCTCACGCCTCCAGCAGCCCCTCTCTCTCTCTTTTTTGATTTTTTTCAAGTGTGTGAACCCCTAAAATGAGAGAAAGAGATAAATATATAAGGGTGTGCGGCATCTAGGGTTTTCAAGCTAGGGAGATGCGGCCGCTAGGGTTTGGAGAAAGAAGGATGTGCGGTAGCTAGGGTTTGGGCTTAAGTGGTATGCGCAAGGCCTAAAGGCTTCCCTCTCTTGCGCAAGGTGTAGCTGACCCTTATGGGCTTCTATGTAGCTGATCTCCACCCCTCAATGAGCCTCAAATTAATCAGGAATTAAAATGAAATAAATAAGGTAATATCAAATCTGATTTTTAGAGCCCAATTAGGAAAGGAGAGCCTTGCAAGGTGCGGCCAGCCCTTTTCTTCTAGCACACACGCCACTTCCTTTGTGGTTTGGGCTGGGCTTTCTTTTCTTTATGTTCTTGGACCCTCTCTTGATCTTGGGTTTCCCTTTAAACAGCAAATATTCTTTTAAGCTCAAAATGAGCTGATTTGCATCCATTTAATTTCTATGGGCTTTCCACCTACAAAAGAGAAAAACACAAATAAATAACATAAAATATAGGGACTACGTACTAAATACATGAAGATAGAGGGCCTAAAATGCAAACATTTAAGGACCCAACAAATTCCCCCAAACTTAACCTTTGCTAGTACTTAGCAAACAAAACAAAAACTAAACTAGGACTCTAAAAATAACCTAACCGTCTACCAAAAATCTCGGGTATGTTGGAACATTCATAACTCAATCAAATAGATTACATACTAGTTCCAGAGATTACCAAATGCCAACATTAACTCACAATCAACAAGGTTAAAGCATCATGTGCGTAAGACAATATCAAGATAGTTTTCAATCTGAACTTTCAAGCAACTTGAGTAATCATAAGCAACTAGTGTCACTTCAATTCTCACAAAGATGACTACTCACAAATAAAACACTGAGATATTGGTTAAATAGTGATTTCCTCAAAAGGCATATGTGAGCGAGTTTATGCATACAAATTCAAATTACTCACATATATGTAAGAACGAAAGCACAAGTGAAAGAATAATGATCTCATGAAAGATACCAAATACCTGAAATCAAATCAAAATACAATATGCTTCCATCCCATCTAATCTCCACATTAAGACTACACTTCACCTAAGATCATATAGGACTTTACATATGGGTTGTAATGGGGCTAATGGTGAAGGGTTTTANATTTGATCAAGTGAAAGATAATGAGATCATGCAAACTCTAGATATTCAATGAACGTATGGAGTATTAGCATATAACCCTCAAAACAGAAGAATTAAGGCTCGAATCTCACAAGGGGTATATAAGTTCACTAGAAGCCTAGAGCATACAAGCATGCAATCATTTTCAATCTAAACTATACCAGCATTTTAATCCACACAAAGATAGCTCCAATATGCTTAAAATGAATTATATGTCAAAAGAATAATCAAAAGAACTAGTTTCATCAATTCAACCAAAGTATGCAAGATCAAAGCATTTGCAATTCATCATAGTGGTGGACAGGAACCTAAAAGTCATAAAAACAAAAATATTTTTGGTATTTTTCAAAAATTTGAACGAAAATTTCAAAACCCAAACCTAAACCTAAAACTCTTCCCCCAAACTTAAATGAAACATTGTCCTCAATGTTTCAAGCTAAGCATGCAATGAATCATTCAAGTTAGGAAGACAAATACTCTAATAACCTAGAAACACACCACAACCAACAAAAAAAATAAAGGAAAGCACAAGGTTAAGAACTCCCTGATGTCCATGCAAACAGCTAGGCAATGTTTCTTCTCTCCAAATGTTGGGTTGCCTCCCAATCAGCGATAAGTTTAGAGTCTTCAGCCAGACTTGGCAGTACATCATGCTAATGGAACAGGATCCTCCAAGAGCATGTTCTCCTTCGAACGCTCCATATTAGCCTCCAAGTAATGCTTAAGCCGATGGCCATTCACCTTGAATGTATTCTTTGTCTTTGGATTGCAGACCACCACTGCACCATAAGGGTAAACATTAGTAACAGTAAATGGACCATACCATCGAGAACGAAGTTTACCTGGAAAGAGTCTGAGGCGAGAATTGTAAAGCAAGACTTTCTGACCCACTTCGAAATGTTTCCTCAAAATGGCCTTGTCATGGTAGGACTTAGTCTTGTCTTTGTAAATACTAGAACTCTCATAAGCCTCATTCCTGAGTTCTTCCAACTCACTCAATTGTAGCTTCCTATGTTCATCTGCCTCATTCATCTTAAAATTGAAATGTTTAATCGCCCAATATGCTTTATGCTCTAATTCGACAGGTAAATGACATGGCTTACTAAAAACCAACCTGTATGGGGACATACCAATGGGAGTCTTATACGCTGTACGATAAGCCCATAGAGCATCTAAGAGGCGATCTGACCAATCTTTCAGGGAGGGGCTCACAATCTTTTCCAAAATTTGCTTAATTTCCCTATTGCAGATCTCAGCCTGTCCACTTGTCTGGGGGTGATAAGGTGTAGAAACCTTATGCTTGATACCATATTTGCTCAGCAAGGCCGCAAATAGCCTGTTGTTGAAGTGAGATCCTCCATCACTAATAATAGCTCTGGGAGCGCCAAATCTTGCAAAAATATGATCCTTAAGAAATCTGAGGACAACTCTATAATCATTAGTCTTGGATGGAATTGCTTCCACCCATTTCAACACATAATCAACTGCAATCAAGATATACAAATAACCCTTGGAAGAGGGAAAGTGTTGTATGTTTTCCTAGAGCAAATTAAATAACCTTTTCTGAGCTCTAGGTTAACTCGCAAGTGCACGAATCGCGGAGTAGCAAAGCTTACAAATACGAGGTCGATCCCACAGGGAATTGTACCAGTGTTATGATCACTAACTTAATTAAATTAGATTAAATCAACTCTAACTCACACACGCAAATGGGGGGTTTTGATTGGTTTTTGAGACTAGACAAACTAACAGATAAATGACAAAACTTAAAAATAACAACTGAATGAATTTGGATAAAACAATAATAAAGAAACACTAGGGGTCAGAATCCACCACTAGCATACCATTCACTCTACTATGGATATTAACAATCAATATATAAACATGTCAACAAAGTTCGTCTACTAAAAGGTTTGGCTAGTTACTTTTAGCAATTACTCCCCTTACTGTGCATAAACTAAGAGCTTCTTGGGCCTTCCTTAGCCAGTTAACTTGCATGTTCCCTAGTTCTAAGCTAAGGCAGCTGTTACCCATGCAAGAGTCGTTACGATCTGTGAGAGTGACAAACACATAGCGCATGGCTCCAAATTAATGTACTGTATGTCATCTATGATCTCTTTTCTCATGAATATTATCTTAGGATACCCACTTGTTGCCTATTGAAACTATCATCCTTTCGAGCTTATTTAGTTTCACAACATATATCTAGATGCATGCAACCTAAGGTGATCAGTCAAAGATGCGAAACAAATAGATTCAATTTAAACAGAGATCCAAGATTTGTCAACATGTAAATAATTAAAAATCAATAATCCATAGTGAGAGTAAACAGCATCGCTAGGGCTTCATCCTAGCCCTAGCCCAATATTCAGTTACACATAATTAAATCCATAAATAAATAATGCATAATTAAAACAATTAAAATAAAAGAAAGGGAAGAAGAAATCAAGCCGAGGCAGCAAGGTGAAGGCGAGATGACAGCATGAGATGATGCGGCTGCAAGGGTGGTGTCGCAATGGTGCTACTCGGCCTTGGGCTCCACGGCAAGGTGGCTGAGGTGCTCGGCAAGGTGGCAGCAAGGTGGAGGCGTGGCTGAATGTTGGTGGCTGCGGCTTGGCTTCCTTCTCCTTCTTCAACTCAGCGCAAAAATAGAAGACACACAAACAAAGGTGGCTGGTAGGGTTCGGCCACAAAAGAAAAGAAGAAAAATAAAGAGAGAGAGGAGGAGAAGGTGGCTGCGGCACAAGAAAAGAAAGAGATGGTGGCTGCTAGGGTTTGCTTCAGAAAAATAAAAGAAAAAGAGAGAGAGAAGAGAAGGGGTGTGCGGCAAGGAAGAGGGAGGCTACTAGGGTTTCTGAAAAATTAAAGAGAAGAGAACAGAACCCTCTCCTTGAGTTATAAAGATATATTTATAGAGGAGAGTGGGGCTGAGATTTCTCTTTCTCTTCAATGTGGGATAAGTGCATTCCTTGCACACCAAGGCTTATAATTTTCGGCCAAGCATGGGCCTTGGGCTGATTTGGGCTCTTTTTGGGCGTAACTCCCTTTTCAGCTCGCGGAACTGCTGCGCTACCTCCACTAAAATGGCCATATCTTGAGCTAGAAAACTCGGAATCGAAATCCGTAAAATTCCCTGCGAAGCTAACATCCGTATCTTTCCAACCATATATGGCATGCTACCTGGTTCGTTCTGGAGAATTACAGAATTGCTGTCGAAATTTGATGTTCAGATTTCAGGGTTTTGACTTCCTTGCAAGATAAGGACTCCTTGTGTGTCGACTTGGGCTAGGGTTTACAAACACACATGTGGGCTGCTGCAACCTTGTAAGCGTGATGGGCTTAAGTGACTTGCAAGTGGGCTAGCGCAAGGAAGCTTGGAATGGGCTGCTGGTCATGGATTGGCGCATTGGGCTTCCTCTTGGGCTGGCGCATGCATGCATGCATGGCCCCTTCAGATTTCGGCATTGCATAGGCCCATGACCCATTTGACTTGTTGACTTTGTCATAGTTGACCCTTGACCATTAACTTTGACTTCCCATTTTGTCCCTCATTTCCATTTGAATTTGAATTCATTTCTTCCCTCCATTTATTTCCATGGATGTCCACCACCTTCTAGAAGCTTCTGGAACCTTGACTTTGTAGAGTTGACTTTGACCAACATTTCCTAGTGTGACTAGGATTTCTTGTAAATGAAGGATTCCTTATCCATTTCGACTTCTCGTAATGACCATATTGCCCCTGGGGTCTCCTAGTGTCATTAGGACTCCTTTCCCTAGTTGGGTTAGGTTTCCTAGTTCAACCAGGATTTCCTGTTCCAATCGGGATTTCTCATTTCTGGCTTCGCAATGATGGTTCTGAACTTGATGTTTCCTAGTGTGACTAGGAATCCTCATTCGACTAGGATTTCTGCACCTTTCCTGGTTTGACCAGGATTTCCCTCGTTTTCCTAGTTTGACCAGGAAATGTCTAAAAATTGTCCTTTTGGCTTCTTTTCTCTTCTTTGCTCATTTTATCCTATTAAAACAAAAACAAACTAAAAACACACAAAGTATCGAGTTCTTGCACTCTGAGTTAGGGAGTTAGTATCAAAAAAATAGTGTAAAATGAGCACTCAACAAACCCCCAAACTTAGATTTTGCTAGTCCTCGAGCAAAAAGAATAAAGAAAAGACTCAAGACAGACCCAAAACATCCCAACACATGATTTCATAAGTACAGCCATAAATAGCATAGTTAAGCAAGATACATATAGAATTTATTCTTCAACCTCTAATAATGCTTCAATAACATACCTTACTCCTCCATGAAATATATAGACCATCCTTGACACAAACTCAAGTGTTTAGACAAACAAGACTAAATCAGCATATCTAAAATAGTATCAACTCCAATTCTCACCAAGGCATGCTCTCAACAATAAAACACTCAGAGATTGGGTTGATATGTGCACTCAAGTATATGTGAGAGATGATATGATAAACTAATGCAAAAACCTCACATATTAATCATGAAAGAAAGGCACAATGAAACAAAAACATTGATCTCAATAGAAGGAATTCAAATACTTGGAATAGAATCAATAACCATAAGCTTCCCTTTTATCTAGACTCCACATAATGAACTACAATTCTCCCAAGATCAAGTAGGGCTTTAATAAGGGTTGTAATGGAGGCTTAGGTTAGGATAAGGTATTGAAATGAAACGGATAACAAAGGGCTACAGACTATGGATTTGCACAAGGAAATCAATAGAGGCATTCTTTGCATAATTTGTACTCATAGCTCAAATTCGAACACCTTTCCACTTCCATCTTTTGAAATCGTCCCTTCCCTTTGATTTTTATTTTTATTTTTATTTTTTTGAAAGGGAACGACAAACACTCTTAAGCACAATTCATTTTCCTTTTACATCAAGCTACGCATAGACATTTCTTTTCAACCTCACATTTTCACCAACTCCATGCAAATTCATAGGTAAGGTAAACGGGTAGAGGAGTGAAACTCCCCCAAACTTAGGGTTTGGTATAGGGGTGAACAAAGAAAAGGTCATTAGGCTCAAAATGTTTGACTAGGGTTATTTTTTTTTTTTTTTTGAAAGGGAACGACAAACACTCTTAAGCACAACTATCATTTCCTAAGATTCATGTAGTTATATCCATGCTTTGAATAGAATAAGAGAGAAGTTCTAGCTCAATTATTCACAATTATATTCCAAGTACTTAATCAAAAGAAAGAATAATGAGATCACAACGACTTTATATGAAACGAAAATTTTAGAGTAATGTCAACACTCAAGAATTGAAGTACAGGGCTCAAAAGCTCACTTAGGTCATACAAGTCTACTCTATTAAGTATATGCATCTCTAGTCATGCAAGT
>QANW01003635.1:32555-43477 GCA_003254865.1 Dryas drummondii
GATGTCCACCACCTTCTAGAAGCTTCTGGAACCTTGACTTTGTAGAGTTGACTTTGACCAACATTTCCTAGTGTGACTAGGATTTCTTGTAAATGAAGGATTCCTTATCCATTTCGACTTCTCATAATTACCATATTGCCCCTGGGGTCTCCTAGTGTCATTAGGACTCCTTTCCCTAGTTGGGTTAGGTTTCCTAGTTCAACCAGGATTTCCTGTTTCAATCAGGATTTCTCATTTCTGGCTCCGCAATGATGGTTCTGAACTTGATGTTTCCTAGTGTGACTAGGAATCCTCATTCGACTAGGATTTCGGCCCCTTTCCTGGTTTGACCAGGATTTCCCTCGTTTTCCTAGTTTGACCAGGAAATGTCTAAAAATGGTCCTTTTGGCTTCTTTTCTCTTCTTTGCTCATTTTATCCTATCAAAACAAAAACAAACTAAAAACACACAAAGTATCGAGTTCTTGCACTCTGAGTTAGGGAGTTAGTATCAAAAAAATAGTGTAAAATGAGCACTCAACAGAAAGGGACCCATGAAGTCAATGCCCCAGACGTCAAAAATCTCAACAATAAGAATGGGGTTAAGAGGGATTTGATTTCGTGAAGAAATGTTACCCAACTTTTGGCATCTATCACAAGTTGTGCAGAATGTATAAGCATCCTTGAACAAACTAGGCCAGTAAAAACCACACTGCAACACTTTTAGAGTCGTCTTCTTTGCTCCACCATGTCCTCCACATGCATCAGAATGGCAAAAAGTTAATATAGACTGAAACTCAGATTCTGGCACACACCTTCTGATGATCTGGTCGGGGCACCACTAAAACAGATATGGATCATCCCATATATAATACTTAGCCGTGCTGATGAGCTTCTCCTTCTGAGCTCTCTGTATGTCACCTAGAAGTTCTCCTATAACAATATAATTAACAATATCAGAGTACCAAGGAACATAAACAGACACTTTGAACAACTGCTCATCTGGGAATCGCTCATTCAGAGGGAGCATGTCCTCCTCTGCAGTCGAACTGTGCACCAATCGGCTAAGGTGATCCGGCACCACATTCTCTGAGCCCTTCTTATCTTTGATCTCTAGGTCAAACTCCTGGAGCAACAAAATCCATCTAATCAGCCTGAGCTTCGCATCTCTCTTCTGTAGAAGGTACCTAAGCGCTGCATGATAAGAAAAAATGACCTTAGAATAGATTGATAGATGATACTAGAACTCTAGAACTCTACCACTAGACCTCATATTCAATGTCATGGTGCAATTTCTGAAACCTTTAATTCCTATTGATGAATGCATTCGCATATCCACCTATGGCATAGCATGAAATGCATAATTCTCCAAATGTATAAACTAGTGCATGGCGTCTACCCTAGTTTTTGTACTCTATATGTGACCTATGCATGGCATCTACATAGGGATGCACAAACAGAGTTCATTAAGCTTATATGAGAAAATAAATGCAATTAAACCCCTAGTGCATGGCGTCTACCCTAGGTGATTTAAAATTGATTTCACACAATCAGATTTTAGTCAATTACTAATCCCTAAATTGTTTATCACTCACATTAGGGATTGATTGGTTGTCCTCACCCTAAATTGATTAAATTCTAGATGCAATAATCCTAGGTTATCAATCAAGGATTAGAAACAAATAGAGAACAATGATAACAATGAAATCAAAATCATCAATCCATTGAATTAAATAAATAAACAGCAGTTACACAGCTAAACCATTGAATATTCGGCCTAGGGCTGAATCCTAGGCCCTAGAAAACGTGATTAGTTCATGCTAGAAAACAAGAACAGCCACGAAATCATGTTTTCCATCTAACAATTACAAGAAAAGAGAAGAAGAAGATAAAACACCCCAAAGGAGAGCTCACGCCTCCAGCAGCCCCTCTCTCTCTCTTTTCTGATTTTTTTCAAGTGTGTGAACCCCTAAAATAAGAGAAAGAGATAAATATATAAGGGTGTGCAGCAGCTAGGGTTTTCAAGCTAGGGAGATGCGGCTGCTAGGGTTTGGAGAAAGAAGGATGTGCGGCAGCTAGGGTTTGGGCTTAAGTGGTATGCGCAAGGCCCAAAGGCTTCCCTCTCTTGCGCAGGGTGTAGCTGACCCTTATGGGCTTCCATGTAGCTGATCTCCACCCCTCAATGAGCCTCCAATAAATCAGGAATTAAAATGAAATAAATAAGGTAATATCAAATCTGATTTTTAGAGCCCAATTAGGAAAGGAGAACCTTGCAAGGTGCGGCCAGCCCTTTTCTTCTAGCACACACGCCACTTCCCATGTGGTTTGGGCTGGGCTTCCATTTCTTTATGCTCTTGGACCCTCTCTTGATCTTGGGTTTCCCTTTAAACAACAAATATTCTTTTAAGCACAAAATGAGCTGATTTGAATCCATTTAATTCCTATGGGCTTTCCACCTACAAAAGAGAAAAACACAAATAAATAACATAAAATATAGGGACTACGTACTAAATACATGAAGATAGAGGGCCTAAAATGCAAACATTTAAGGACCCAACAATTTGGCCGTCAACCCAATTTTGAGAAATGATCCTATAGGTATGGGCTTCCTTTCCCCTAAGGCGTGGTCGTTCAATTTTGAGATTTTAGGAATTTGATTTTATGATTTATGCCTATTTCAAATTTCCTGAAATTGGACTTGGATTCGAGTTGTTTTTATGCAATTGAATGTTTTATTGTGCAATTAGGATTAATTGGAGTTGATTTTGGGTATTTCCATATTTGTGCCGCCGCTGCCACCATCAGAACCTCCACTTTTGGCGGCGGATTAATGGTTGTTTGACTCAATTCCGCCTAATTGAAGTCTCAGGAACCCTTCTAGTTCCTTTTGGTGAGTGTTGGTGAGTTTCTGGGAATTTCCTGGAATTTTTATGAGAAAATTTGGGTTCGGGCAGCCACCGTTTGTGGTGATTGCCACCCGACTCGGCCGTGAACGGTCGAAATTTGTGAAATCTAAAATTTGATTGAATTGTCTGGTCTTAACAGGTACCTGGCTCGGGAATTCTATTCATGATGCCGTTATGCTGCAGGAGTTGATATCCGAGTAAAGGCACCGTGAAAGGCATTTTGGTCTTTTCACAAGTTGCACGGTGAGTGAAACTTATCTGTATATTGTAGAGTATCGTGGGCGAATTGTCTATTTTATGTGATTTGTTGTTGTAGCTTAGAGGAGGCTAAGTGTAGGATTGGATCATAAGAATAGATTGATGATGATATTGAGGCAAAGGGATTAATTGGGAATTATAGAGATGTCCTGAGATTAATTACTGATTAGATGAGAAATGTCTATTATCATGGTTATTGATTGATGATTAGGCATTCGTTCGGCCAGAAGGATCTAATTAATTTTTTGAGGATGTATTGGTATGAGTTGAGGATTATTATTTATATCTTGGTATTATTATGGTTTGTATTGATTATGAAAAGAGTAAGAAATGTTGGTTTAATTGATTGGGAAATTGAGATTGTTATTTGAGGAAGATGTTAAGTCTTGATGTTGGTGAGTGGTGTTGACCGGATTAGAAAATTTTATGGAAAACAGAAACTTAGACTCCGTTTGATTATAGGGACATATCGATCATTTTACCTTTTTACTCGAAATTCATATATCTAATTTCCCAAAATTTATTAAAGTAGGGACATGTCGTATATTAGGTCGACATAGCTTCATCTCTCGGCTATTCTAGTGACAAACAAATAAGGAGTCGTGAGTAGGAATCAATTTCGAAAAAGATTCAGCGTAGCTCGGAGTAAACAGTGAGTGGACTGACTTTTGTTTTTTTGAAATGTTTTATACATTTCATGATTAAATTTATTTATTGACTATATTGAGTTTGGATCTGAGCTAAAAAGATTGTGAGTTGGACTTGGGTTTTCAAAATCTTTTTTCATAAGCTTAAATTAATATTTATGGTTCATGCATGATGACTTAAATAAATTTTACATAATAGTTTGAAGAAATTAATTAGAACTATAATACATTCATCATTATGGGTTTATTTCCATTGGAGAGCATATTTTAAACAATTTGAGGAACTTTATTTATATTCGAAAGATTTTGTTTTAGGCTTTTGGATAAAATTAAATGTTTCTATTTGAAGTTTGTGGTGGAAACTAGAAACTTTATGGTTTTTGCATATTCAAGTTTTATGAACGTATGTATTGAGACGTTGTGGTTTGAACAAATGCACATTTTTGATGAGTTTGGATTATTAAGGAGAACGTTGAGGGAAAGAAAAGGATTATTCATTTATCTCAAAGGTAAGTAGAGATTTAAAGAATATTTTAAAGGCTTATTCGCGCCAATGCCCCCTGAAAGTAACTTCGATTATCAATTTGCCCCCTGAAACTTCATTCCTCCTACTTTGCCCCCCGAACTTTATAAAATCCTATATTCCGTCATATCCGTCTATGGATCCGTCAAAGCAACTGACGTGACGTTTACGTGGAGGGGCAATTAGGTCTTTTACCTGACACAAAGCGGAATCAGATTGACAAGATGCCAAATCAGCTCCACATCAGCATTAAGTGGGACCCCTTTGAATCTCTCTCTCTCTCTCTCTCTCTCTCTCTCTCTCTCTCTCTCTCTCTCTCTCTCTCTCTCTCTCTCTCTCTCTCTCTCTCTCTCTCTCTCTCTTTCTTCCTNTCTCTCTCTCTCTCTCTCTCTCTTCCTCTTCCCTTTGAAACTTCCTTTGAATATCCCAGCCTTCAAACCCAGCCGTTGGCCCCACCACTAATAGCTCCTATTTCCGACGCACCGCACCGCACCACCCCACCCAGACACAGGCCAACCTCCCTTCCCTTTTTCTGTCTCTCTCTCTCTCTTCCCTTCTCTCCTTTTTATCTCTCTTCCTCTCTCTTCCTCTCTTTCTTTGTCGCCAGAAACCCAAAGTTGCCGGAAACCCAAAGTAGCTCACCTTCGGGTAAGTCGCCGATTATGGAAGTTGCCGATCTCCGGTCGACTCCAATCTGGGGCAGAAACGTGAGAGAATGGAGAGAGGGAAGAAGAAGGAGAGAGAAAGAGAAAAGGAAGAAGAAAGGGAAGGAGAGGCAGAGAGGGAAAGAGAGAGAGAGAGAGAGAGAGAGAGAGAGAGAGAGAGAGAGAAAGACAGAAAGAGGGATGAGAGGCTGGCCGATGGCTGGGTGGGGTGTTGCGCCGGAAAGAGGACTCGCTGGTGGTGGGGCTGGCGACTGGGTTTGGGTGGGGAGGATCTGAAATTTTTTTTTGCCAATGGGGGATCTAAAAATTAAAAAATAAGTTATAATTTTTGTTTTAAGTTTTAAGTTATAATTTTTGTTTTAAGTTTTAGTCTGAAAATTATTTTTTATTCATTTTTTGTACACTTGGCGTCTTACACACCAAAATGCCCTTACACGTAAGCGCCACATCAGCTGCTTTGACGGATCCATAGACGGACATGACGGAATATAGGATTTTGTAAAGTTCGGGGGGCAAAGTGGGAGGAATGAAGTTTCAGGGGGTAGATTGAAAATCGAAATTACTTTCAAGAGGCATTGGCGCGAATAAGCCTATTTTAAAACTGCTGTGTAAATGCATGTATTGATCGGACGAGCCTGCCAATGTAAAATGCACGGGATTGTGGCTAGGATCTGAGCCTGCTCGTGCGGAGTGACCTCTCCATACGAGATTGTGGCCAGGATACGAGCCTGCTCGTGCAGAGTGACCTCTCCGTACGAGATTGTGGCCAAGATTTGAGCCTGCCCGTGCGCGGGATTGTGGCCAGAACATTGTCTACAGTACGAGTACTAGTATAGTGTAGTTTCATTATTGTGAGACCTCGTATTTTTCAAGGATTTATTTTAAATATTTTGAGAATTTATTTCTAAGGATTTTGAGAATTTATTTGGAAATTAAAAAGGTTTTGGTTTAATTTTTAAATTTTGTTTTAAATTGGGCTTAACCCGAAAGTTGACTTTTAAAATAAATGGGTTTTTGATTTTGACTTAGGGTCCGTTGGATAGGTCTTGAGTCCACGAGTTCGTAGACATGCGGCACGCGTCAATCAGATTTACGGTTTGAAAGATACGGACATTTGAAGTAAAGGGCAAATTTGTAATTTTTACCAAAGGGGTTTTAAAACCCAAAAACCAGATTTTTAGAGGATTCTCTCTCCTCTCTCCCTGTTCATTATCTCTCTCTCTCTCTCTCTCTCTCTCTCTCTCTCTCTCTCTCTCTCTCTCTCTCTCTCTCTCTCTCTCTCTCTCTCCTCTCTCTCTCTCTCTCTCTCTCCTGCGTCTTTCTTGCCCTTCACACTCGCCGCCTCTGTCGCCGTCGCGTGGTGGCGCGTCCAGCGGTGGCTGGGCTGGGTGTTTGGCCCACAGTACTCGCCACCCTCTCCTCTTCCTCCCTCTGGCCGCCGATCACCCACCTGAGCCACCATCGCGACGAATCGACGCGAAGACAGAGAAGATGCTCTCGCCGGCTGTTGAATGTTTTCTTAGAACAAAATAAACATCTATTTCATTCCAAGTATACTCGCAAGTGTACGAATCGCATTAGTAGCAAAGCGTACAAGCACGAGGTCGATCCCACAGGGAATGGTTAATACACAACAAATCAATTCAATTAATCAATAGAATAACTAAATGGTGGGTTTTTGGAAAGATGGAAACACACGCACACTACACCACACGCACACACCCTTTATTCTATCTTGCAATGTTAAGTTTTCAGTTTCAAATCAGATAAGCATGCAATAACCATCCAAGGCTAATGACAGTTAATTTGAACACAACATATTAAAGTTTGACAGCTAAAAAGGTTTGACTAGTTACTTTCTCGCCATTGTTCTCCTAATGCATAAACTAAGAGCTTCTTGGGCCTTCCTTAGCCAGTTAACCTACATGTTCCCTAGTTCAAGCTAAGGCAGCTGTTACCCATGCAGGACACATTAAGTTTTATGAGAACGTTAAACATGCACAACATATAAGCTTTGACTATTTCCTTATAGAGGTCTCCCAACCCCACTACCAAGAATAATCCCTTATTCCCTTGTTACTTGTGGTTTAGTGTCTTTGACTATTTCACAGCTAAACCTAACAAATAAACTAGATGCAATTACCCTAAGGTGGCCAGTCAAAGGATGCAAACAACTAGTGACGGGTTCTAATAGATAGTGGAAATTTAATACATGCAAACATCAAACTAACAGACCAAGAGACGGATAAACGATTTGTTAAAGCATGCAAATCCATTAATCAACCTACAACTAACATGCAAGATAGAATAAATAAACCTACATAATTAAAATAGAAAAGAAAATCAGAATAATATAAATAAATTCCCAATCCATGTTTGAAAGCAAACTAATTAAACAAAACAATTAAAAACTAGAATTCCAAAAGAAAAACAAAGAAAACATCACTAAGGTGGCAGCGGCGGCGGCACAAGGTGGCAGTAGCGGCGGCACAAGGTGGAAGCAGCGGCGGCGACACAAGTTGGCAGCGGCTTGACTCCTTCCTCCTCCTTCGGTTCAGCAGAAAAATAAAGAAAGAGAGATGATGAAATAATGGGGGTGTAACGACCCGACCTAAAGTTGACTTTTAAAATAAATGGGCTTTCGATTTTGACTTTGGGTCCGTTAGATAGGTTTCGATCCCACGATTTCATAGACACGTAGCACGCGTCGATCCGAGTTACAGTTTGAAAGATATGGGTGTCTGAAGCGAGGGGCGATTTCGTAAAATTGGACAAATTGAGTTTTAAAAAATCAGATTTTTCTAGAATTTTCTCTCTCTCTCTCTCTCTCTCTATAAGGTTCTCTCTCTCCTCTTTTTATTTCTCTCTCCCCGATTCTCCCTCAGCCTTCTCTTCCCTCTCCCTGCGCACGGCCAGCTCCGGTGAGAACTCCCCTTCGCCGGCCAACCCACGACAGCCGAAGGCCACTGACGTGACCCCTAGCCGCCGGCCATCCACCCTCGAGTCCTCCTTGCACCGGCGAGCTCTCCCACGCGCAGAAACAGCCGAGAGAAAACACAGCTCACCGTCGGCGATCTCATCTTTCCGGCGACGACGGGACACCGGACCTACTGGGTCCTCTTCCTCTCACCATGGCGAGTCCAACCATGGGCCCCGTTCATCCAGACGACGCTCCATGACGGAGCAATGAGCTTGGGAAGCCAAGACAGCCGCCGGCTTCCGCCGCCAATTCCGGCGTTTCCGGCGATCATTGGCCATCGATCCAGTTGACAAAATCGATCCTCTAGGTACGGGTAATCTTTCCCCTAAGGTGTTGATGTTAAATTTTAAGATTTTAGAAATTCGATTTTGGGGTTTATGTTATTTTCGAATATCTTGAAATTGGACTCAAATTCGTATTGTTTTTGTGCAATTAAAGGTTCTATTATATGTTGGCCAAAAAAAAAAAAAGGTTCTATTATATGATTAGGATTGTTTAGAGTTGAATCTGGGTATTTTTAAGTTTGTGCCGCCGCTGCCACCGTCGGCCCCGCCACTTGTGGCGGCGGGTCGGGTGATTTTCCTTGTCAATCAACCTCCCCAGGACACCTAGAGGCCAACTCTAGGGTTTGTTTGCGTATTGGTGAGTGTTTGTGTGTTGNTGAGTGGTTGTGTTGTTAAGGGCCGGGCAGCCACCGTACGTGGTGGTTACCGCCCATTTCGGCTGTTGAACGGCCAAGATGTAAATCCTATATATCGAATTGTTGGTTGTCTGGTCTTAACAGGTACATGGGCTCGGGAAATCTCTTTTCCGATGCCGTTATGCTGCCGGATTTGGTATCCGAGCAATGACACCGTAAAGGGTATTCCGGTTTTTTACGTAAATAAATTGTGAGTGAAACGTATCGGACTTTTAATGTAAAGTACCGTTAATAAATTGTCGATTTTGTGTGATTTGAATGCTTTATGTTAGAGGAAGCTAAGTATAGAATTTAGACCATGAGAAGGAATTGATGAGGATTAAGACTAAAGGATTAAGGGGGAATTACAGGATGCTATGATGATAATTGCTGAACTAGAGAAGAAATGTTTATTGTTGAGATATATGAATGAGGATTAAGTAATTATTATACAATAGACTGATGTGACTAGGAATGACAAACAAGTAAGGGGTCGTGAGTATGAATCAATTTCGGAAAGGCTTTGATATAGCTCGGAGTAGACAGTGAGTGGATTTTCTTTTGCTTGCAAAGTTTATGGGTTTTATGGTTTTTATATTACTTTTGAAATTTCGAGTTAAATAATGAAATAATGAATTGAGTAAAGTCTGTTTTGCATAAATAAATATTTTAAATGGATTGAATTAGTTTCCTTGTCGATCTAAGGGGTATCAAATAATTAAACAAATTATCTAGTAGGCCGTCTAAGTACCCATCGGTTATTAAGTAGGTCTTTGGGACCCATCACGGCACACACATAGGCTTTGGGCCGTGTGCCGGGATGCCTCGCCCTTTGGGGGTAGTCTACGTGCACGTACGGCACTTTGGCTTGTTGTACGACGGCGATTCGACGGTACACAGGCCACTATAAGTCCACTTGTATGACGGCGATTCGACGGTACAAGGGACACCCTAAATCCACTCGCATGACGGCGTTGCGACGGTGTGGGTGGAAGGGCAATTTAAGAGCACGTATGACATTTTGGCTTATTGTACGATGGCGATTCGACGGTACAAGGGCCACTGTATGTCCACTTGTATGACGGCGATTCGACGGTACAAGGGACACCGTAAGTCCACTTGCATGACGGCGTTGCGACGGTGTGAGTGGAAGGTTATGTAGACGGTCCACTTGGTGCGACGGTCTCGTACGGTACCAATGTGGAGCCTGTCAATTAGGTGCTTATATGGCCAAAGTTTTTATTAAAAACTTTATTAGATAAAAATATTTTTAGTTATTTCTATCAGTTCAAGACTCAAAAGGGGTTTTAGCCAGAAAGCTTATAAGATACAGCATTTCTATTACGTATCATATTTTTATTTATGTTTAAAATGAATTTCAAGGTTGAAGTTGTTATATAAGACCTTCTTATTTGAATTATGTTCATGATGTAAGGTTTTTGTTAAGACGTGAAAGAGTTTATTACAAGAATATTTGATATATTTCTTTCTTTTGATTATTGGTTCAAATGTATTTTAAAACTGGGGGATTTTAAAGAGTGACGTGAAGTTTTTGAGCTACACGTGGTTGTAAAAGGATTTTCTGAAAAAGAAAGTATATTTTTTTTTTGTTTTCGTTTCCATAAATCTGTCCACTCACTGAGTTATCTTACATTTTCCTATTTTTGTCTAATTTTTCCCCCGGTGTTACAGATCGCTGAGGTTGGGCCGTACCACGTCGAGGCAGGACCTTCAGATCTTCGGCGTCAATTCCCTCAAGTTGAGGAGTTAACTTTATGGTGTAATAGAAATTTAGTTATGCTTTGAAATTCTTGTGCTTTGGTGAATGAGAATTTATTGTCTTGGCTTGTGGTAGAGGTGGCTGAAAGACTTAGAAGTGCTTTTAACAGGTTTTATAAATTTTGGGTTAGTCCATTTTCAGGGGAGGTTCTGCCGAATTTTCGATAGGATTTTCCTTGATTTTGGATTCCCACAGGGCCTCTCCGGGTTTCAGGGCGAAATCCGGGGGCGGTCCTGTCAGGGGGCTGCTAGGGTTCCTAGGCTGCGTCAGAAAAGAAAGAGAGAGAAAGGAGGCTAGGGTATTGGCGGCTACAAGAGAGAGAGACTAAGCTAGGGTTTCTGAAATTCTAGAGATGACTCCTTCTCTTTGAGTTATAAAGATGTATTTATAGAGGAAAGTGGGGCTGAGGTTTCTCTTTCTCTTCAATGTGGGATTGATGAGTGTGCATTTTGCATCACTTTATGATACTAATTCCTTAACCTATAGTGTTAGAACTCGCTATTTTGT